>VDFB02347071.1:0-48638 GCA_007258455.2 Sequoia sempervirens
GTGGGACCACTGCTATTTTTAGCAGTATGGCTTTGGCGGCATCCGGAATCACTTCAGAGTTCGTCAGCATCAGACGAATCGGTAATCAGATGAGTAACGAGGAAAATATTAATATTTAATCGTATTGATTAAATATTAATTATTTAATGGTTTATAATATAAAGTTATAATTTAAAATTATAACTTAAGTGATTGCCTTGAGGGGTGCGCCCAACATCAGGAAGGGGCCATTTGGCAAATTAATAATTATTATTAAATATTTCACAGAGACTATGGAATTATTAAAAGATTAAAATGTGAATTTTTAATTAAAACCCTATTCTTAAGGAAATCGCACTTTTCAGCTTAAGAAGGGTTTTGCATTGGTTTCTGAGCCATTATGACATTTTGTGAATTGAAAATTTGCCAGTCTTTGCCAGAGAACGGAGACCTTAGGGTTTGAGTTCGATATTCGTTGGAGAACGAGCCATCTCCATCGAAGCAGTTCAGAGGATGTGAAATAACATCTGATTTATTGCCAGTTGAGAAATTTCTTCATCCAGGAGGAATTACAGAGCATCATAGTTGTTTCAAACATCAGGGTTTCAGTTAGTAGTCATTCACAGAGGAGTTATTCTGCAGAGGCGTATATTTATCCAAGATCTGGAGGTTCAGGGAAGAGCCGTACCATTTATTGTTGTTAGCTGCTGTCACAAAAGGCCGTACTGATTGTACTAGGCCGTACCATCAGATAAAAGGGCATATCTTCAAGATAGTGAAAAACGCCTGCCATCTTTACAGTCTACCATCATTAGCAAGTGCGCCTATACTTTTAGCATTGTTCAGGTCCATCTGACAGAGGGGAACAGAGACATTGGTTGCTGCTGTGCACAGATTGTACTTGCTGACAGGCCGTACTTCTCAGATTTGAGCCGTACTTCTTCTCTTCACAGTAACGCCTTCTCTCTTGGCTTTGGTACACTTTTCCATAAGGCGTGGACACCTGAGAAACCCTTCACCGGCATCCAGAGGGAGGAGTGAGCAAGATTTATTGGGAGGCGTGCCTAAATCTTCATCTTTTGGCGTCTCAACCAGCAGACCAGGTTTTTCAATAAAAATTGTTATTTTATTGTTGCATGCATTTAGATCCTTATTGTATTGATTCCAGTTGAACAATAAAAGATGCTTCTTCAGTAGAACTCGTAATTTCATTCTGTATTGGCCGTTAAGTATTTTATATGAATTTATGATCATTTATTATCAAAATCGCCATCTTCACTTATTGCTCAAAAAAACTCAAAAACGGTCAAAAACCTAAAACCCTCAAAAAATCATCAAAATAGTAAGATACAGAGGAAACGGGGAAACTGGGGTTTCTACAAAATCTGCCTCCATTACCTGTTATATCTACTATCTCATGGCTGCACGCTGCACCATCATGTGAGAAATGATCCTCAAACAGTTTCCAATCTTTATCAACATATTGAACCTCTCCAATTTGGGAAGAGCTGAAATCATTATGCAACATTTCATCCTTATGGAGCTCATCAATCACTCCAACAATTGTTTGATCTCCATAAGTCTTGTGTCACTTTCTTGAACTTCGGATGTGTCTACAATTGGAATAGAATTTTCCGCTTTGTATAAAGAAAAGTGAGCCATGCTCAATTGTAAACAAAGCTCATCAATTTTAATTTCTGCTTCTTGAAAAGCCACTTGAGTGGACTCCAAGGAACCCCTAGTGTTCATAAGCTCAAAGGTAAGATGGTCAACTTCTTCCTCTTTTCCTCTCAATGCATTTGAATATATTTCAGCGAGGTTGAGGAGATAGTCATGATCTGAAAGAAGATGTAAATAGTCTGATTTCATTACCACCAAGGCTTCTTTGATTACCTACAAACTAGCATGGGAAGATTCTTCTTCAATACCTTTTTGTCTTCTCTCAAGTTGAGCCTTCCAAAGGTGTTCTTCAATCAATTTGTGGATTCTATCATAATGCGTCAATGCTGCAACAATCTTATCTTCATTAACCTTCAATTGGTTCTCAAAACTATGTGGACTATTGGACTTATGAACCACTTCTGCTTCACATGAAGAATCATCCAATTGGTCTTGAAGCACTTGACCGTCTTCTTCTACGTCATTGTCCTTGCACACTTGCTGATTTGGAACTAGGGCAGCACTAGTCCCACACATAGAATCATCTTCAATACTATTATTAGGTGTTATAACACAAGAGGGCTCAATTTGCTCTTTGTCATCCAACTCAGCTAACTCATTGGATGATGTGGTGCATTTTTCATGTAGAGAAAGTGGGACAGCATTAGAGTCACACATGGAACCGTCAAAAGAATCCAACTCTTCACAAGATTTATCAATCACAATCTCCAAATTATCCACCAGGAACTTGTGTAACTTTACCTATATCAACAATTAATTCTTTTTCCTTGCAGCCCTACACACGACACTATGTTGGTTCCATCTTCTTCATTGAACCCACACATGTGATTAGGAGTCCAATTCTCTTGACATGAAAAGCAACGCTGCTCTCTTCTCATTTGGTTTTTGTTCTTTTTGGGTGATCCTGGGACCTATATACCAAATGAGATTAGTTCTTCTTCAGTCAATTGTTCCTTGAACTTCTCAATTTTCTGCTCAATCAATCTTTTTGAAAAATCATAAGCTGTGGTTGAGACATGTTGCTCCTTTCTCCAAATGACCAACAAATTTGAGTGCAATTGTTTGCAAATATCAACATCTTCATCTAAAATCAAAGACAAAATAGTTAGCATGCTTGTTTTAACACTGTCTGAATGTCATCTTTTGATCCTGGTTAAGAAGCAGTGGAACATCTGAAGAATCAAATCATCACACCTAAGATCAGTCATAAAGACACATAACCTAACCCTTGCCATAATTTCTAAAATTTTAGCTCTCTTTCCAAATGTAAGGCCTTTGACATCATGTAACCCATGAAGACTCTCCACAATCAGCTGAAGTATTTCCCTCATAATGTCATCATCATAGGGTGCTTTAGGGGTTGTAATTCTTGTGACTTCACTAATGCAAGTGACAACTGGAAGTCTTACCTCTTCATCTTGATGTCTCATAAACATTGGCTTAACCAAAGAGTGCACCAATGGAGTCATAGCTTGATGCATCAACTAAGAAGGTAATTGATCAACCTTGCATAGACAATTTCCTGCTTCCTCCAATGTGCTGAGAAGAACTTCTTTTGACTGACGTAAGTGTTCTAGCTTCTCACCTATAAGTTTCAGCTTCTCTTGAAAGACTCAGGTAGCCTCTTGTTCTTGCCACCACATATTCCATCTCTTTTCAAAATCAACCCGATTTTGCTTCATAGATTCAAGTAAAGAGTTCATTTAATCACTGAGAGTAGCCATGATGCCAAACTGAAATTCTGACTTGAATTTTCTGCTTTGCAAATTTGGTATTAAATCCCACTGGCTGGCAGAATCAATGGCTCTGATACCACTATAAGATCCCTTTCTAGAATGTATGATATTTTTGCAATTGTTTTCAGTTTGACAGATGTTCCATTTTGTCAAACATATATCATTACATTGCAAGCATTAAGATGATATTTAAATACAATGCATAAACAGATTTAACAATTAGATTCTACAACTCCCTTCCTTCGTGTTTGACTGTCATACAATGATATATTCATTGATATACATCCACAGCCTATTACAAAACCAATCCGAGTGCTAAATTGGAACTGTCATGCAAATATGGACACTCAAAAATCTATTACAGCAGCATATATTTTACACATTCATATCAGACTGAGTGCAGCAGCAATTATAACATAAAGATAGATATATCTCAAACCAAATGTAACCCTGACAGTGTATATTTCTGAGCAGTAGCTTTACACAGTAGATACACTCAGAAATGCATAACATAGCACAAGAGATATTCGGATATAAATACCAGGTTTACATGTAACTCCAATATATGACTCCTCCGGGTATGAAGAGCACCCAACAGCAACAATGATCACGTCCAATTTAACACCTATGCCCAACTCTATCCCATGCGCATATAGCAGACATAGACACCTTTGTGATCAGATTGCAGTCCAATAAGAAGGTGTTGTATTCACATACAGACCCGTGCATCCTTAGACTATCACACATTGACCAAACAAGCCTCCATGCCTTTACAAACTGCCTCAAACTTAGGTGTTAAGTTCCAGAATGCACAACAGGTTCAATATTATTCACGACCTCCTAGGTTATCACGTCTATGTACAGGAACTCACCATTAATGCTTCCACGCCCTCAATACAAGAACTCATGACTTGCCTTGTTGCACATATAGTCTTTCCCAAACAAAACGTCACCCTTGCCAGCAGGAATATCCATGCAAGAAGTAAATGAAGCTTCAATCATAGGAAATATATCGACCCAACTAGTGTGTAGCAAGCTAATTGCTCTTCTCTCTTTGTGCAAGTATAAACCTTGTCACTTCATCCCTTCCAGGGTGGTCGTCCAGTTTCCTAAACCCCAACTTCAGAATATAACAAAATGCAATTGCTCTTGAAGCTGAATGTTAATCATTTACCTCAATTTTGTCTCCACGGGAGAGTCACAAAATTGCCATAGAATCCCAATTGGAAAACTTGAGTTATTTTCCCTTTGAACCAGCTAGGGTGGAATCGTTTCACCATCGAAACTGATCTTCTTCAAGAGGGTTTCCGTCCTCCCAAAGACTGAGATGAACCAGGTTCAATCTCTAGACCCACAAGGGTTTCAATAAGAGAAATAGAATAAACTTCATCATACCCAAATGAGCTCTCATATCCTTCTTTTATACTTTTCCTGCCAAGTCTACATAAGCTTCTGTTTAAAACATTTCATCCTGGTTTCGGCAAGCTATAAAACTAAGGTGCCTTTTAAATATTTTAAATAATATTTAGCAACCATAGTAAATTAATTAAAAATTTAAAATATAGCCATTAATATACTCATTTTACAAAAAATGCCAAAATGCATCAGATTTGAAAACTGATTGCATAGGAGTGATCCTGATGAAGAATAATGATAAATAGAGCCAATCGGACGACTTTCTATAAATAGAAACTCCCTCCAAGAATCTTGGAGCCCAAACTAGAGTTGGAAAATAACATCCGAAAGCATCAAATATCTCCTCTAAACCATTTGAGCTTACTGGAAACATCATATTACCCTTCTGATCAAGTAGACAAAAACCCAGAAAACCATCTCCAACTGCAAAGTAGGAGAACCCTAAAATGGGGACATTACACGAACATACGTTGTTAAACACTCCAACATCTCTATTTTTTGGCTTTGCCAGCATTTTTTGTTTCCTCTTTAAATATCATGAAAATAATGTGTTACATGAAGGTTTGTGTGGCTGCCTTCAGACCCCCACAAAGGGCCTTGCCCCTTAACCCTTATGGGGCACTACCCCTAGACCCCCACCACACTCATTTGATTTGCCAAGTACACTCCAAGTTTGAGTTTGCAAAGAACACTTCCAAGTTTTTTTACAAGTCCTTGTCTACAATATTGTCATCAATTTGGAAAGTCTTTCTTGATGTTACTCAATGTTTACTTGTCATATGCAAGACAACTTTTTTCTTTTGGGGAGGGTGATGTAGTCAGTGTACAATGTCTATTATTATGTTTCGATAATATTGGTTTTCGGACTATGTATTAATTGTTTGTCGGCTTCAGGTAGTTATAAGCATCAGTTGGATGGTGGTTGTGTTCCTCTTAGCAACCATGGGATCTTTTAAATAGACTGTGTATCATCAAGGAAGGATATGATCTAGTTAGATCGACTTTGATCCTTGGCTGACCATCTTTGGTCTTCTTCTATAATAATTTCATGTGGGAATAAAGTGTAATGTCCCCATTTTTGGCAAGCATCAGAGTCGTAAGAGTTAGCCTATTATGCGACCCTCGTAGGCTGATGGATGGTATAGAGGGTCTAGTTGGAGTTGGCTCAGCTTCAGATTGGCAGTTCTTGATCAGTTGGCTTTCGTTCGGGCTCATTCGGACACTTTTTGCAGAAGTTGCTATTTTTAGCAGTTCTTGGCAGTCAGCGTGGGACCCCTGCTATTTTTAGCAGTAGGGATTTGGCAGCGTTCAGAATCACTTCCTCAGTCGACAGCTTCAGACGGATTGGGCATCGGATAAATAATGAGAGAGATATTAATATTTAATTAAATTAATTAAATATTAATTACTGGAGCATTATAATATAAAGTTATAATATTTCATTATAACTTAAGTGATTTTTGCTAAAGGGGTCGCCCATCATTGAAGGGGCCACTTTTAATTATATTTTATAATTAAAAGTGCTTTCGAAAACTATTGAAAAATTAAAAAGAAAAGTTCGAATTTATTTAAATAAAAACCTAATTGAGAAAATTCGAACTCTTGAGGAGATATAAGGGTTTCATTGGGATTTGAGCTCATTATGTTATGAAATTGATTTTTGATCAAGTCTTCTTCAGAGAACGAAGCCAAGGGTTTCAGTTTCTACAGGCATTGGAGAACGAGCCATCTTCAGTGTTGCAGTTCAGAGGCTGTGAAATATCAGCTGATCTATTGCATTCAGAGGGATATCTTCATTCAGAAGTTATCACAGAACGTTCACAGAGTTTTCTTTCAGCTTGCTGCAATAATCAGGTTTTCATCAAAATACTGTTGCTTTTTAATTGCATGTTATTGGATCTCATTTGTAATCATTCCAGAGGATTAATAAATAGACTGGCATCAGCATTTTCAGTAGATTTAATCATTTCCAGTATTGCATTATTTTATATAAATTTATTCAGCATCTTCTTTTCAAAACGCAAAAACGAGAAAAATTAGCAAACCAGACAGTTACAGAAAAACAGGGAGAACAGGGGTTTTCACAGTGGTATCAGAGCGGTTTCCTGCCATCCTGTGTGGGAAGGGTTCAGAATATAGGGTCTGTTGAAAATTCAGAGATTACAAAATTTATTAATGCATATCGATTAAATTGTGGGGGCTGGAATGGGATAAGTATCGGCTACAGGATAAAGGATTTCTGCACATAAAGACGAAGGAATAAGCTTTAATAAGGACAAATCGCATCTGTTCAAATTTTTATTAGCGGCATTCCTTTGGAAATCGCACTCTTACATGTGTAGATCGCTTCTATAGAAGGAAGCCGTCCAAGGTGAAATTCATCGAAGGAGGTGAGTATTGTTTCTGGAGTTATCTGAGGGGGACGTGGCAAGCACAACAGGACAAAATCTTGGATTGTCTTGCAGATAATACAGAAAGTCGAATTTGGAAGAAACGACTTCAACTTTAAAGCTGCCGCTAAAAGACAAGGTGGTCGATAAAAAAAAAAAAATAAAAAAATTTCTTTGAGCTGCTTCAGATAGAGACAAAATAACTCATGTATTCTGGGCTTCAAAGTCGTTGAGGGAGATATCCGTGTCATCTCATGGAAGTCGCCTTAAGCCTAGAAACTGACAGGTGAGTAAAAGAATTAAGAGTCGGGCCTTGGAAATTACACCAATAGCATTCGTGGTAACTAGCGAATGAAATCTTGAAGGACCGCCTTATTGAAGTTGACATATTATTTGAGGAGTCTGTGTATTGCATTATAACATCACAGAAAATTGTTTTAATTTGGAAAATTATGAGAATCATTTCCAGGTATTGAAGATATCGCTCCTCTTCATTTCAGTCGATTCTCTTTGAACAAATTCGTGGGCACTCAAAGCACTGCCAAATGTAAACAGAGTGTTACGATTTTTGGGAGTTATTTTGAGCACCAGGCGGATTGTGTGGAGGATTTTTCCTTGTCCTTGGGCGCAGCTACAGTTGGCTCGACTGTGTATTAGGGAGCATCACCACTTGATTAAAACAAAAACCCTTCATAAGGCATCACTTCCAGATCTGGGTGTTTCTAACAGCTGACCGTGTTGGAGATTGTGGCTTTGATTTCATTCAATAAATCCCTACACATGAGACAATCTGGGCGCTTCAGATAGAGAGACGGGATTATATTTCTGGAAGACTTCTGATGTGATACCTGGGAGTTGCCGTGATATATTCTTGTTAAATCGCATCATGTAGAGGATGTGTCGGGTGCTGCTCTTTTTCGCATCATATAGAGACAAAAAGATAAAGGCCTTGACCATCAGAACAAGACGTTAAGGAAGGAGACGATACAATATTACCAAGGTTGACGCATGAAGAAAATCCGTCAAAGACAATCCCGTAAAAGCCAAAACGTGGAGTTAGAAATAAAAAAAATTGAGGATATAAGGCGTCAGGTGAAATAAGACAAGAAATGTCAGCAGAAAGAGACAAACATCCTTTGCTAAGGGACGCAGCTACTTCTTAAGACTATACATATATATTTTTTTGTTTTGGTATAAGTTACGGGAGCTGCTTCAGAAGAAACAAATCGCATCATTTAATAGTGATTAGATAAAGACAAACACATTGAAGAAAAACGGTGCCAAGGGTTGGTTTATTTGTAACTTAGATTCATTAGTCACCTGTCGGGAGGTGCTCGGGAGGTGCTTGAGTTAGACGGCAGAGCAAAGATAAATGTGATTCGATTTCATTGAAGCTGGAATAAGACAAAACAGGGTAAGACGTCAGAAATTCTATCTTCCAAGGCTGTCAGAACAAGATAAGACAAACAGGAACGATTGCTGCATTTGGTGACTTTAACCAGGTGCCATTGTTTACTGAAATAGGTCATATTGTATTGCATTTCAGCTATTTACATTGCTGGCCTGTTAGAAGTTTATCACTGCCATATAGTGAATGTCATCTAGTAATAGAAATCTGCATATTGAGATAAGTCTGAATGGTCTTGAGTTTGTATCCCAATAGTCTCTCATAAATACCGTAATCATTAGGATTTCATAATATCATCCAAAAGGAATTCTGAGTCTGGACATGAATTATTTGACAAAATGCCACTTTGCTGTTTCTGCTCAATTGCATGCATTTTCAGTCAAAGCACTGTTTAAAGAAATCAGAGAAGTCATTTGCATTGCATAACTTTTTTTTTGGCAATCATTGGCATACTTAGAATAGTCTTCATGCATTATAACATCATTCAAAGGGGAGGAAACAAGATAGGAAACTCTTACTAGCTGAAAGAAGTTGGTTGGAAACTATTTGACAAATTTTTGAGTGAGCAAATTGAAAATTTAGAGCAGATTTTGCAGGGGACTTACAGGGTTCTTATAATCAGATTGGCCATCTTGGACAGCAAAATGGTTGTCATGGCTTCTAAATTCGTTGATGAGGTAACGATTGCTTATGATGAATATATAGCATTACCAGATAAGGTCAAAGAACGCTTAGACTTTGAGCAATATATGGAACATCGGATGGATTATAGCAAGCAAAAGAGAAAATCGAAGAAATGTGCACAGCCAAGTGTTGAGAGCATTGTGAATGATATCCAGTGGAAACTTAAGCTTTCACAACGAAGGTTAACTCAGAGTTTGTAGTGGTATGAGGATACCCTTTCAAGACGAACCTCATCACGAAGCAAAGATGGGAGACTGGGTGAAGTATCCAGAAGTCTCTATGATGAGTTTGGTTTAAAATGTGATAAGTTAGCAGATCATGATCTTCAACCTACAGATGAACATGGGGTTGAAAATGAAACGGTGGTTGATAAGGAAATCTTACATCAAGAAAATAGTATGGTGGAGCCACAAAATGATATTAACAACATTCCAGAGGATGTTATTAATATTGCTAATACTTCTGATTTTTATGACAGCGATGATAAAAGTTTGCATCAGCTTGAGACAGCAGTGACTACACATGCGCAAGATGCTGCTATGGGGTTGTCACATGAAAGTACTCAAGAATCGGGTACTAGTGATGCATTATGTGTTGAAGATTCATGTCATGGTGAGTCTGATTTTCCAGATCAGACCTTAGAAAACAAGCTAGAAGATTCATATGTTGATATGGAATCCCAGGATCGTGCTTTGGATGGACATGCAGTTACTTTAGGAGTGGAAGTGTGTGAAGATACTGTCATACCAGCAACTTCTACCTTATCAGTTGAGCCATCCTTTGAGGTACATCGCAGCAGTACCTTAGATGTTGAGGTGTGCTTGGATGAAAGCACACATGATGCTGCTTATCATGTAGTGAGTGATGACGAATCAGCTTCATATCATAGTGCATATTGTGAACCGGAAAAATTGTATGGGGGTCATAAGCTACAGAATCCTCATCATTTGGTTGGGCAACTAAAAGTGAATGACAATATGATTGCCACAACCATTGAGCATTTTGATGTTGCTCGTCAGATGTTGGCTACGTATGGTTGGAGTACTCCTTTGACAGATGAGCACGGTGATAGTGGTTTTTCCCTTGCAGAGATACATGCACTTCGAGAAGCAATTGGGGTTATGAAACAAAATTACCTAAAACTACTTGCAGATAGGGATTTTCTTCTCGAGTGGGATTGCATTTGTTATGATGCATTGCAGAGGAAGGAGGAGCAGGTCGATGAGCTCACTCATGAGCTTGAGGTGACTAGGACTCGTTGGAGAGTGCTCAGTTGGCCCTTCAAAAGTCACAGTCACGGTTGGAGGAGTTGACCGTGGAGTTGAGGTTGGCACAATCTCCACCAGCTGCAGACACAGTACAGTTATGTACAGAGGCAGTTGATGAGGATCTTATATCCACGAGTTGTAGTGAGGATGTGGTTACATCTATCAGAGATATTGGTGCAGTCAATTCAACTGGGATGAGTGTTTTGGTTGAGAGCTCTTGTGATGAGATAGTTGATTTTTCCGAGAGTTGTGTGACAGATCACGTCACTACTTCATCGTCGTCACAGGAGATATGTGGGACATCATCCAGTATGGAGATTTGTACTTATGCTAATTTGTTTCCCCAGGACTATGATGGACAGCCATTGACAGAGGTGGGAGCATTTTATCTTGATTGCATCGTGAGGAGTGTTTATCACTTCTCCTTTGGTCCACACACGGAGGATTCGATGATGCATCGGTGTGGATTGGCCCCGAAGTTATACCATCCGTTGTGGGATGGGTATTCACCATCTTCAGAAGATGGGATTAGCGGCTGCAAGCGTCCGACTCAGCTGTTTGCGGGGGACCACTTGCAGGAACAGCTATCAGTTTTACATCATGCCGATATGTATCCAACTGGGTTTGCTACTTCTATGTCACAAGGTTTTCTTATGGGTACATGGTTACAGGATGACTACGGTGTCAGTTGGCATGATGGCTTGGTCAGTTATCACATTCATGAGGGTTTAGCAGAGGACAGGGAGAGATTCAGTGTAGCAGATGCTTCTAGAAGTTCTTTTCTCCGCATGACAGATGGATGTGAATTCAGATTGTATTGGGATCCAGGTGGTGACAGTTTTGGCACTGAGTATTGGATGGGTCCCATTGGGTTACTTCACTATTCTCAGCATGGTGAAGTTGGAGGCAGTAGAGCGCAGTGGCAGCCTGAGGATGACCGTCACGACAGACTTTCACTCTGGGTTTGGGATCCAGGGATAGCTTGCGCAGTTGAGTTTTTGTTGATGCTACAGGAGACAGTTCATGATGTGTGGGACATTTCACAGGTTTTCTTTTGGGCCTTCCGAGGATTGGAGTTTCTTTGCAGTGGAGATTGCTTGGGGACAAGCAATTTCAGGGAGGGCGGACTGTAATGTCCCCATTTTTGGCGAGCATCAGAGTTCGTAAGAGTTAGCCTATTATGCGACCCTCGTAGGCTGATGGATGGTATAGAGGGTCTAGTTGGAGTTGGCTCAGCTTCAGATTGGCAGTTCTTGATCAGTTGGCTTTCGTTCGGGCTCATTCGGACGCTTTTTGCAGAAGTTGCTATTTTTAGCAGTTCTTGGCAGTCAGCGTGGGACCCCTGCTATTTTTAGCAGTAGGGATTTGGCAGCGTTCAGAATCACTTCCTCAGTCGACAGCTTCAGACGGATTGGGCATCGGATAAATAATGAGAGATATTAATATTTAATTAAATTAATTAAATATTAATTACTGGAGCATTATAATATAAAGTTATAATATTTCATTATAACTTAAGTGATTTTTGCTAAAGGGGTCGCCCATCATTGAAGGGGCCACTTTTAATTATATTTTATAATTAAAAGTGCTTTCGAAAACTATTGAAAAATTAAAAAGAAAAGTTCGAATTTATTTAAATAAAACCTAATTGAGAAAATTCGAACTCTTGAGGAGATATAAGGGTTTCATTGGGATTTGAGCTCATTATGTTATGAAATTGATTTTTGATCAAGTCTTCTTCAGAGAACGAAGCCAAGGGTTTCAGTTTCTACAGGCATTGGAGAACGAGCCATCTTCAGTGTTGCAGTTCAGAGGCTGTGAAATATCAGCTGATCTATTGCATTCAGAGGGATATCTTCATTCAGAAGTTATCACAGAACGTTCACAGAGTTTTCTTTCAGCTTGCTGCAATAATCAGGTTTTCATCAAAATACTGTTGCTTTTTTAATTGCATGTTATTGGATCTCATTTGTAATCATTCCAGAGGATTAATAAATAGACTAGCATCAGCTTTTTCAGTAGATTTAATCATTTCCAGTATTGCATTATTTTATATAAATTTATTCAGCATCTTCTTTTCAAAACGCAAAAACGAGAAAAATTAGCAAACCAGACAGTTACAGAAAAACAGGGAGAACAAGGGTTTTTACATAAAGATATACTTTACTCTTGTATCCGATATGCATTGACATCTCTATTAGTAAGTCATTTATTCATTTTATCAGATAGAGCAGTAAACATCTATCAGTTTGCCATCACTGGTTTACCCCATGTCTATACTCTCTGATGGAGCACAACACATAGAAACTGTGTTTTGCATAGCTATTTTTAACTTCTTGGCATCAATTTACTGCATGATGACTAAAAGACTTGTAGTCCTTTGTGGAGGATGCATTTATTGATTGATGAGTGATTTTCTAAATTTCCAACTATTCATTTCCATGTGTATGCATGCCTTCCAATGACTCATTATGTTAAACATTCCATCAGTTGATGGAAAGATTTTACTGGTTTAGAAAAGGATTCTATGAATTGCATGTTCATTATTGCCAGTTGTGTAAAGTTTCCTCCAGTTGCAAGTCAGTTTCCTCCAATTGACATGTAGGAGCAGTTTGCTTGGTCAAATGATCAAATTTATTCTAAGTTACCGATTTGTTTTTGGATTCGGGTACAGGTACGCGAATCCGGTACGGGATTTGGTCAAAAAAAAATTTGGGGTTGGGTATGGTTTGGGTACGTTAATACAAAAAACATATAAAAATCAGAAATATATACATATTTGCAGCAGTAATTAAGTTCATAATACACCACCATATTAATAGTCAAATAACATAGCAAAAATACATCACTACTTTCATAGTCAAATATTAAAATATTAGTGATACTCGAATGTTATGATATTAAAGTTCAAACATAAAAATGTCATGTGTTTACAATCAGCCATTATTGATCATTGATCAATCTGAATCATATGGGTCATCAAAAAGAGCATCATCAGCGTCATTAGATGCTATATCATATTAACCTATCCTCACTTGAGAAGCAGCTCTTGTTTATCCATATTGTCCAATGCAGAAATTGTATCCATATATATTTAATGTTGGTGATTTGCTGCCTAGTCTCACTTAGGGTTTCACCCTCCATACAAACTCCTTTTCTGTTCTGTAGAATATTATTTATATACTCTTGTGTTGCTTTCAACATTCTGGAATAAACTTTTGATTCTAATTGATGTATATCGGCAATAATGGATGGACAATAGTATGAAAATTTGCTTGAAAGGAACCTCCATGTTAAGGATTTAATATGTTCGTTCTTTCTAGATTGAGGTTGAGGGATCTATCATTTTCAGACCAATATAAACAGCTCGCTACATGATGAAAAGATATACCATGTTGCCAATTTTTGCACAGATGGGGAAAAATGTCAAGCTTTTAGGTCCTTGTGAGGCAAAGATTAGGGTTGGAATGAATATTTTATTATTTAGAAGTCAACTTTTAGTCAAAAAAATAATTTAAAATTGCAAAAAAAGGCACATTTTCCGCGGCTTGGGCGTTTTGACGTCTGGATTCGAGTCGGATTCGCGTCAGATTCGGCTGGGCGTATCCTGGACGAATCCATAGAGGCAATTCGTATATGTGGCGTATCCACAGGTGGAATTTCGCACCTTGTGCAAATTTGAATTTGAATCGTATTGAATCCAATATGAATCGTATCGTATCTAGAGGCTGGAAGGGACGAATTGGTAACATAGAATTTATTGATGAAATTTGGTGGTCAAGTAAACTGGGGCGTTTGGCTGCCCCATATTAATTTTCAAGTCATATGGCCATCATATGAAAAAGTTATAGCTTATGCAGTGAGAGTGCCCAATTTTGGATAGAAATTTGCCATGCTTTGCTGTTACTCATCACTACTGAGTCAAAATTTTGTCAAAATTTCTTGATCTCTTCACAGAATGCAAGGAGTGATTGTCTGACATGTAGTACACCTACAAATCAAGTATCAAGGCCTCATATTACCATTTGCAAGCAATTAAATGGTCCATAGTCTTTGGCAGTCAGCTAGCCATTCCCCACCATTTCTTTCCACTCATTACTCAAACGTGAGTGGGATGATATGTTTACATCATGAGTAACAAAGTTGATCCTTCTGGATTAGATGTAGAATTATTCAATGTTTCAAATGATGACAAGAAGTCATTTTAAGTCTAAGAAGTTGGGCAGGAAATTGTATGTGGCCAAGGCCTTGAGAAAGGATGCTCAGAGATATTGATGGTCTCCAAAAGAGTAACGAGTACTATGCTTCGATAAACAGGTTTATAACAGATAAATGGAAGTTACAAAAATGAATCAATGCACTACTTCTCCTGAAATCTAATTTGTCTTGTTGTGCAGCTTGTCTAGGATGTGGAGATAGTCATGAGAGCTTGTGTTTCTTGGCCTGAAGGCGTGGAATTGGGAATAGACAATCCAAGACTAGCAATGGTGAAAAGAAAACTCTATTTGTGTTGAAATCCACTAGAAAAGTTTCTATCATTGCAACAGATTGTTAGTGCAAGAACTTGCTGAAGCTTTGTTGTATTTGGGGAAAGTAGATGCCACAAGGCTGAATTCTACTCTTATTTCTTACAGACCTCAAAGAACTCGTCAACATAGAATGATGTCACTGGAAATTCTATCTGCAACACCAACAAACCAGGTAGAAATGGAGGCTGTAGTGCAGCCATGTAGCATTTCACATGCAAGTAAAGGGTTCATTATTACACATTCCTTGAACTGAATTATCAAGTGACATGTGCATATAGCAGTCCTATCACAGGATGGTCCAAAGTGAATTTCTAGCAGAACTTGTTAATATTTGATTCTGTAACACCAAGCTGTTGTCCTCTGCAAGCTGAACAGATGGATTTATTTCCTTTGCAAGCTAATTGATAAATATGATCCTAGGGATGCCAGAATAGGTATGAGCTGGTTGCTATAGATTTCATTAATTTATCGTAGAAAAATGTCTGAACTATTGAGTAGAGAGAGGCCTAACTTGGGTAATATGGGTAGTCATTAGTTTGCGTTATGCCACTTCCATTTGTTTAATGAAATTTTCTTTATTTGAATTAAAGTGATATCTGATGCTCAACTTATCCAGTAAATCTGTTTATGAAACATTATGATTTTTCATCGCCACTTATTTCCATATATAGGTTGATTGCTATGAGGCTAAAAGAAATAGGTTTTTTCTCTACCTAATATCTTTTTGATCCTTTACTCTATCTTGTAACAAATTATACCCAAAATGTTTTCTACATTGTTTGACTATGTATGTATGTAGAAGCTTTTGACATTGGAATGAGCTGTTAGACCAAAGACATCAGGCCTGGGTAACTTGAGGCATTAATTGGGTCAAAAGGAGTACTATTGCTTTGTGTTATATGCCTGGCTCAGTTTGTTTCATCTAGTTTTCCTGATGTCAATTGGTGTGATGCCTTGTTGAACTTATTCAGTAAGTCTGTTAGTGATTTTTCATAATGTCATTTTCCATATAATCAATGCATTGATTGTATATTGACAGATGGGTAAAATTCCTATGGAAGAGATTGAAAAGGAATTAGCAAAAGTTGGAATCCCTTCAGATGCTGTTGGAGGAATTCTTCAGGCTTTATCATTGTCATTGTTTGAACTTGAAGGTTTGCCAACATTAATTCAATATGTGCTTGCCCAAGATTAGCTTGTGATTGCAAATTTTGTTCCTATCATTCATATTTTAAGTCAAATGTGAAATTCTCAGCTTCGGGACATATCCTCTAGATGGAGTTAACTGACTCTTTTGATGGAATAATCAAAAGCTTATGATTAAAAAATTCTTGAAGAGGTGTATCTTGTAGGTAAATCCATGTTGGGCTTTACAACTTCCAAAAAAGAGAAACTGGGTAGCAAGTTTCCATTGGCAAATTTGACAAATAAAAGTAAAAATGCTAACTGGGATTGCTTCTTGCTACAGGATTGCCTAGGAGTGGATGTTCTCATTAGATAAGATGAAAATACACAATACACTGCAATTTATTGAATTTAATATAGCTTGTGTTAAAACATTTCTTTGTGACGATCTTTTCTCGTGGGAAGAAGAAAATTATAATGGAATATGTTGTAATAACACATTCAGGAATTGAATTTTTTTTATGCATTGCAGAGTTGCTTGGTTCAGATGGTGGGGTTGTTTCTGAACTGAAACAATTATTTTCTTTTGCAAATGATTATGGCTATGCTGATTGGATTGAATTTGATGCATCTGTTGTTCGTGGCCTAGCCTATTACACTGGAACTGTATTTGAGGTAAATTATTTCCCATTATTTTCCATACTAATCCAACATGATTTTATAGTAATGTTTAAGTCAATGATTTTGATATAATGAATTATTTTCAAGCTACCATCTACTAGTTTATATTTTTTGTATTTTCTTTCCATTTCTTTTTTCCTGCAAATAACTTATTAAATGGTCACTTTGATTCTTTTCTGTTTCCCCCTTTGTTATTTTTGCTTCTTTTGTCCTTTTTTGGAGGGGGCCTTGGGGAACATGAGGGATGGAATCTGAGTATGGTAATCTGTTGTTGTGTTCACTTTACTGCGTCAAAATCATTGCACCTATTGTAAAATATTAATTTCATTGCCTCTCATGATAATACAGAATCCTTGTTGCTTTGCCAAATCACCAATTTTTGACTATTTCACTTTACTGTAGCCTTCTATCTTATCTTGCAATTTTCCTCTATCGATTGCCATGATTTCAATAATGCCTTCATGATTGGTAAATAAGTAATAACCACATAAATGCAAGGGTTACTTTTGAGTGTTTAAGGCATCCTTCCCAAGGATATAAAGAAGGTAAATAGCAAATACTAAAATGCAGAATACCTTAAATGAAAAGTCCAGATGAAATATTGAAAATGAATAAATGATACGCTTTCGTGCTGGTTGAAAATTTAAAACAGGTCCCTATATTGCTTGCTTATTATATTACTTGGTTGTCATGAAAATTGTCCCTGTTAAGTCAAATAATTTTGCATCAGATATCCTTCTTAATCTTCTTCCTTTAGAGTCCACTGCATTTATTCATTTGTAGGGAAGAGCATGGGAGTTACTGGAATAATTTCCTCTTCTTACTCAGATAATTTTTTTGGTATCAATGGCCGGTAATTGGGTTGATTTAAGTTGTAACTTGACCATTGCATGATTGTTAAGCTTTATTCTTCTATTTTAAAGCTCTTTCTCTTTGAATATTATAAATTTTTACTAGTAATCAAGACTTCCTATATGCATTGGATTGTTTAGGTTTACCCCCCTTCTTGTATTTATATTTCTTTAGTGCTTATTTTTCAGTTACTTTTCATAACAGAAGGTCTCATTTCCTAGTACTTCTCTATTCTGATTGGACACCTTTACAATCCATTGACCTACTTTTGGTCAGCTGTGGACATCAATAAATTTCTTTCTTTGTTTATTTATTGTGCAAAATGTACATTATTGAGGCAGTTGTCTTAATTGATTTAATCTTTTTCACTTAGCAAGAAAAAGCCAGGGGCATGTCCTGATGAACTTTTTACTCTTTTTTCATAGGGATTTGACAGAGATGGAAAACTCAGGGCAATTTGTGGAGGTGGGCGGTATGATCAGCTTCTCTCTACATTTGGTGGTGAAGATATTCCTGCATGTGGTTTTGGTTTTGGCGATGCTGTCATAGTAGAAGTAAAGCTCATAACATTCTCTTTGTATCTAGGATATGACTGAACTTCCCCGATGCAGTAATATTGCTTTACTAATTAAATTTATTTCTTTCACTTTATTGCCCACTGCATATATAAATTTTATTAATATAATTGAAGTATAATTTTACAAATGAAGCATATGTACATTAAGGGAAAACAGACCCAAAAATCCAAAACTAACCTACCACAAAATGACTGTACAGCAGTTTTACAACAAGTCCTATCCAAAAGCTACTACCATTATTAAAATTAGTAATTACGTTATTAATGCTCAATCACTCGTAAATCTTGTAATGTATTTAGCTGCATTTAGATTGTTTCTATTTTGGTTATTTTTTTCAGATGTTTCCATTTTCTCCACCTTTGATCGTGGAAACATTCTTTTTGTAATCTATTTATTGAAGCATTTCCTTATTGTGAATATAGAAAAAATATTTGAAATCTCAATTTGTTAATTTCGCTTTCATGGTATTAGAGCGAAGTTGATCAAGACGGAAATTTGTCAAATTTGTGTCCTTAGAGAATCGCGTTTATTCTCTGCATTGAGGATTTTTTGATTATGCGATCTTCTGGTCTTTTTTCGTCTTTGGATTTTGCTGTTTGTCTTGTTTAGGCGCGGTTTCTAGTAGTGACTTTTGTGTATCTTGTGTTCTTTGTGTGGAGTCTGTGTCTTCTGGAGCCATTTTATTCTTGTAAACGTGAAGATATTCTGTGATTCCAGCTCTTCGATAGCATCCTTCAAAAATCCGTTGGGTCTGATCTGGCGTTGACAACAGGGTGTGATCTGGCGTCATTCTTTTCTTTCGCGTATTTTCTCCGTGGGCGTTGTCTCTTTGTGGTCGTGCGCTCTTTTGTTCTACAGTTGTGTTTGACCAGAAACGTGCAACCTCCTTCTGAAATTGTGATTGTTTGCTTTGTGCGCAAAGTTTCATCCTGTATACGTGTTTCTTCTGGTGGGAGTTGGATTTTATTTTTGAGACTTGTGAAGACATCTTTTGCAAGACGTGTCACTATCTGCCTGGAGAAATCTTTCGTCCCTGTTCTGGAGAACTCGTTTTGTTTTTGCTGTTCATTCTGTGGAAGCTTCATTTGATCACGTTTTCTGTCTGTACACGTGATTTTTTGATTTTGAAGTTTCCCAGATTTTAGCCACGTATTTTGTATTTGCTTCAGACTATGGGCTCCTTTATTCTGGACCAGCGTTCTGCCCCTATTTGCTATTGTTTTTTTTGTGGGGCTTCATGCCTTTTCTTTGTCAGATTCTGTGAAAAATGGCCTCATTATCTCATATTATGCTAGAGGGCAGTCAAAAATTCAATGAGTGTAACTACAACGCCTGGAAGTAGCACATGATGATGATCTTCAAATATCGTTGTCTTGACCAGATTATTCTGGGTAAAAAGAGATGACCAACATCGGGTGATAAAGATCAAGAAAAGTTTGATGGGCAAAATCGTGAAGCGGTGATGCTCATTAAGCTGTCTGTCACCAATGATCGGCTGCCTCAAGTTTCGTCTGGTACATTAGCGAAGGAGATTTATGATCATTTGAAGGATCTTCATGAAACTTCCGACAAAAGCCATGCGTTCTTCCTAAAGAACATGTTTTCTATCATGATGGATGAGAAAACATCTTTGCAGGTGCACTTGACCAAAATCAAAGACATCTGAGATCAGCTCGAGGCTTTTGGTCGAAAAATGGAGGAAGAAGATATGGTAGTCATCACTTTGAAAAGTCTACCAAAATCTTACAAGCATTTTAACAAGACTCTCAACGTTACTACAGCTAATGTTGATTTGAAGTTTTCAGATCTTTGCACCATACTTTTGCAACAGGATCGCTGGAAACAACAATTCGGTAGTGGTACTAGTTCGTCCTCCATTGAGCAGGCATTTCTTGCTAAGACTGTTCAAAAGAACAAGGGCAAAAATCAGCCCTCTCAGCAGCCCAGTCAAGCGCAATCTTCAGATTCTTCCAAAAAGAAAAATGTTCAATGTAATTATTGCCAAAAGTATGGTCACATGAAAAAAGATTGCCAGAAGCACTTGGCTTCTGAACAGAATAAGCAAGGAGAGTCTAAGCCTAAAGCTAATGTTGTAGAGCACACTGAGCAGAAGGAGTCTGCATTCTATGCCTTCATGGCCAAGAGTCCTGCAGATCCTGTGAAATCTTCTGCTTGGTACATTGACTCAAGTGCTTTTGGACATTTCACTCATCGTTGGGATTGGTTCATTGAGTACACACCTTTCAGAGATTCAATCATCTTTGGAGGTGGTGAGGAGTATACTATTGTTGGCAAGGGCAATGCTCAGATTCACTTTGGAGAGAGAAATTTAATATTTCTCGATGTATACTTCGTACTTGGCATGGAGTTGAACCTTCTTTTTGTCAGTCAGATTATGACACACTCTCCTTAGTTGGATATCATTTTCAGCAATCACACTTGCAGCATTGTTGATAGAGAGACACACACCATCGTTGTTTAGGGCATTGAGGATCATGGTCTTTATAGACTCATTGACTCTGGTGATTCTCAAGAGCACGCTATGGCAGCCAAGAGTACTTCCATCAGCAGCCTTTGGCATTAGTGTTATAGGCACCTGAACATGCAGTATCTCTCTGATAGGGAGTGGGGTTGGAGGAATCAATCACTGATTCCTGCTCTTGGCCTTTCCTTGTAAGACCTCCTTGGTGCTTGCTTCACCAATCTAACCTATAGGCCCCTACTCATGACTAGGTGCCCTTGGTTTGTCTGCCCAACCCCTCTTCCATCAACAAGCTTCCCTTCTACCAAGCTAACCTTGGTGCTTCGCCATATACTCTCCATTGGCCCTTACTCTTCCTTAAAGACCAAATTCTCTCCACATTCAGCTTGATAACTTGCAGAGGTGTAACACATTTAAAAAGCTTCAGGGGACTCTATCTAGGGTTCTTATACCTTCTCAAGACTCCCACTAACCATCGCTTCCACAAATCCCTTCCTAGGGTTTTGAAAGGCTAGTAGCCTTGGGCCCCAATTAGGCCTGTCAACAGAGTCAAACTGCAATTTCCTTCTAACCCACCAAAGGACTTAGGTTCTTCGTTTAGAATTTGAGCTTCTCATGCCTACACCTCAAGGATTTTCAGGGTGCTAAGAACAGCACTGCCCGTACACTGCCCAAACACAAATATGGTAAAAAACCTAGGGTTTTAAGGCTTTTCAAAGCTGTTTTCAGACTGTCAAGAAGTTCTCTCTCCAAATGACTTGTTAGAACCTCCTCCTGACCTCCAAGCATAGCTAAGACCCTCAAGAAAATTCACAAAAAAGAATTTTTCAAAAATCTCATTTCCCCTGCAAGTTATGAATCTTTTTCTCCAAGTCTGCCCTAACCGGACCTGCTCTGGCTCACCGAGGGCATCAATTTGCTAGCATCCACTGAACTCAAACAAAACCTACAAATTAACATATTTACAAGCATGGTGACTAGGCACTATTTCCAAAGGGCCGTACAGTTTGTACGGAGGAAAAGTGCTCTAGCACCACATTTTCAAAAATACAGTCTGTTTCAGACCAGAACTTGAGCAGAAAGGAACTATTTACAACAAATGCTTATAAATGCAACAAAGAAACTTCTTAACCTTACTCAACGCTTGAATACAACCAAAACTACATTGTACAGATCAAAACTATAGCAAGCTATTCCATAAAAGGTCTGCCAAGATTCAATAATTCAGAGATTATAACTCAGAACGCTGTTTTTCTCTTATTCACAGAAAACTTCACCAAATTTTATTGCTTCTAACCCTGCTCCTGGGTCGAGGTACCCCTTAAATAGGCTTGGAAACAGTTAGGTTTCTTTTATCGAGCCTAAGGATGACCAAAAGGTTAGTGTTGTAAAACACAGTGTGTTTTCCAACCTTGGTCCATTGTTTTGAAAACAAACAAGGTAAGCTTCCAAAGCTTATTCAACTTTCACCACTTCTTACCTAGGGAGAAAAAAAACCCTCAACCACAAGCAAGATGGTCAACATGACCTCACACAACTCAACAAAAATTAGAACTTCAAACAAAACTTCAATAAACCTTGAACTTTGCGAGGTGCTCCTGCACCACTCTCTTAGCTCTCTTGAGATGATTGGGTTGGTGGCCTCGCAATTTAGACTCAAAATCATGGAGTATGCGAGGCTTGTCAGGCTGGAAAGCAGCATCGGACTCCCTTCTCGAATGGTGACTCTTGGCGAGCTTCCAAGGTATTGCAGTTGGTTCATGTTGATTTATGTGGTCCAATGAATACTCCTTCAGTTATTTGTTGCAGGTATTTTCTACTATTTGTTGATGATTTCAGCAAAAAAATGTGGGGGTATTTTTTGAAAAACAAATCAGATGTGTTTGGTATATTTCAGCAGTATAAGGCCTTAGTTGAGAAAAAGTCTGGTTCTCCAATAGTTACTCTTAGGTCTGATAATGGGGGGGAATTTTGTTCTTTTGAGTTCTCCACATCCTGTGCTGCACATGGCATTAAGCGCCAAATCACCACACCATACACTCCACACCAGAATGGTGTCGTAGAATGTAGAAACCACACCATCATTGAAATGGCTCACTCTATGTTGGAGCATAGGCATGTTCCTAAGAAATATTGGGTTGAAGCAATTTATATTGTTGTTTATCTTCTGAACCGATCTCCAACTCATGCGGTTAAGAAGATGACTCTTGAAGAAGCTTGGTTTGGATGAAAGCCTAAAATCAACCACCTGAAAGTTTTTGGCTCCATTGCTCATGTCTGGATTTCAGATGCCAAGCGCACTAGGCCGGATTCCAAAAGCCAGAAACTCATGTTCACCAGTTATAGTGAAAATCATAAGGCATACAAACTGACTGATGTAGATATAGATTTTCTCATCTTCAGTCGTGATATTGTGGTTGATGAAGCTACTAGGCCTTTCTTTCAGCCTTCTACTCCTGTGCATCCTAAGGATCAGCCTCCGACAACTTCTGAATTGGGTGTTTGTCTTCCCCTGAGTCCACCTAATGGGAGGAATTCTGCAGTTGAGCAGCCACCTTAGTAGAATATTCCACCACCCACCCCTCAGGATAATCTGGATCCTAATCCAGCTGGTTCTATACCAGCCCCACCTGGTGATGTTATTCTTCCTAATTCAAATATTGGTATTTCTACTTTCCAGCCTAAATGGTATGCTAAAACCTTTAGTGATCTTCATGGTGATGAAATGATCGAGGGTAGAACTGCTTAGAAAAAGAGCAAGCAGCAGAACACTGTCAATTTTGCTCTCATGGCTAATCTGCATAGCATCTTTGAGCCTCAATCCTATTAAGAGGCTAAAGGCATACCTGAGTGGGAACAGGCTATGGAGGCTGAACATCATAGCCTTCTGAAAAACAACACTTGGGTGCTTTCTGATCTTTCACCTGGGAAGAAGCCCATTGGCTGCAAATGGGTGTATAAAGTGAAATATAAGGCTGACAAAACCCTCGACAAGTATAAGGATAGACTGGTAACCAAAGGGTTCTCACAGATAGAGGGCATTGACTATGAGGAGACTTTTTCTCCTACAGCCAAAATGAGTACTATTCGGCTTGTCCTCGCTATAGCAGCCCAGTTTGGTTGGAAAGTCCATCAGATGTATGTCGAGAGTGCATTTTTGAATGGTGATCTCCAGGAAGAAGTCTATATGACTCAACCTCCTGGTTTCAAGGTTCCTGGTAAAGAACATCAAGTTTGCAGACTTGTGAAAACACTCTATGGCCTTAAACAGGCTCCATAGGCATGGTACATAAAAATTGATAAGTACCTTACTGATCATGGTTTCCAAAGGAGCCCTTCTAATTCAAATTTGTATGTCAAATGTTTTGGTGATGATATCTTATGCTAGTTGTCTATGTTGATGACCTTATCATTACTCACATTTTAGAACATTTGATTGAGATAAAACACAATCTTAGTCAATCATTTGACATGACATATTTTTGACTTATTCATTATTGTCTTGGTGTTGAGGTTTGGCAGACAACTGACAGCATCTTCGTTTCTCAGTCTAAGTATGCTCGCAGTTTGCTTGATAAGTTCAAGATGAGTGACTGCAAACCTACATCAACACCTATAGAGAAAGGGCTCAAACTTTTAGCAAAATCATATTCGCTTGTGGAAAATGAATCCGCATTCAGGCAACTAGTAGGCAGCCTCATCTATCTCACTACTACTAGACCTGATCTCAGTTTTGCAGTGAGCTACATCTCTCGCTTCATGACAACCCCTAAAGCAGAACACTGGGTTGCAGCAAAGCGTGTGTTGCAATATGTGAAAGGCACTTCTGATTTTGGCGTTCTGTATGGAATGGCCAAAGGTCCTAAGCTGATTGGTTATATAGATTCGGATTGGGAAGGTTCTGTGGATGACAAAAAGTCTACTTTATGGTATGTATTTAGTTTGGGTACAGGTGCAGTTACATGGACCAACGAGAAGCAGCAAGCAGTGGCTCTTTCCTCGACTGAAGATGAATATCGAGGAACTATTAAAGCAACTTGTGAGGAGGTTTGGCTTCGAAGGGTGCTTTCAGACATGCAAATGTCTCAAGCAGGTCCTTCTCCCTTGTACTGTGACAATCAAGGGGTGCTTAAACTTGCCAAAAATCCAGTCTTCCATGAAAGGACAAAGCATGTTGAACTTCACTGTCATTTCATTCGCCAGCTTGTCGAAGATGGATCAATAGTCTTGCAGTATGTTCCGACAGAGGATTAGTGAAATATTTCGAGCCAAATTTTTTCGTTTTTTCGATTAACAGATTACAAAGCAGTGCACCCGTTAAGGTTAGAGGAGAAAACCAAAACGTGCAAGAAAGCAACTCTAACCATAATGGCGCCGATGATGGCGAGCATTGGTCAGAGGATCTTCCTATTCTAAATGCAGGAAAGAACTCGACGTCAAGTATGTGCTACCCAATCCAATGCGGAGTGAGGGGCGACCATATGACGGAGTGAATACTAAAAGCAATGCTTGAAAGAAACTACTGAAAGTTGAAACACTCAACACCCAGAATGTGCTTGCTGACCCAGTGTGGGTAAGTAGCGACCATAGGGCGGAGATCTATCTATTACAAACTTCAAATGAAATTGAGCATTACAAATTCAAATCAACAAGCTGAAGAATGATTGCCAGTACTACTGGTCAGTTTACAATTTAATATCATACGCCTGTCAAGATGTTAGAGTTGGAAATATGAATCATTACAATACAATAAAATCTCTCTTGGCTGAGTTCAAGAGGCCACATCAAATCATTACAAATATTGAAATTAACATTCTGTTTTTCTGTTTTCCACAAATCTATATTTTGTAATTAAAAACAGCAGCCTATGAATTGATTCAAATGCTCATAGCTCCCTTACAACTCACTCAAATTGCCCAAACTAAGATGCATAAGACTAATATGATGATGGCGCCCAACCCAACAACTTAACCCGGACTCAATATGCAACGAATGTTTAATGCACGAATCCCAAGAAGGCTGAAAAGGTACGGCCTTGCTGAGAAAGGCGATTTCACTTTAAAAAATAATGCAAGCACTATAAAATCTATAAACTGGAGAATATGATTGCTCTTGACAAACAAAGAGAATGAGACGATACCCAGAAAGACTATTTTTGTATTTTTCAAGATATGAGTAAAACATGCAATCTGCTGTATTAAATGATGCTAAAATGCTGAAACACTAAAATGCCCAAAACAGATTCAACAATGCAAGAAGCTAAACACAATGCTCAAACTAAATGCACTCACAGTACAATGATTCACCACTAGATGTTGTCTTCCAAACACGAAGTGATGCCCAAGCTAGGAGGCCTTCATTCCTCGAAGCAGTCCTAGAGCCAATCCGGCAGCATAACAGTATATTTTCCAAAGATACCCAAAAAGATGCACAAGACTCCTCTTTATAAGTTTCGTTTGACTTCATGAAACCCTAAAATCAGCTTTTAGGTCAAAACCTCTCATCTCCTCAAGATGGCGTACTTCTCCTTTATGGCTTAAGATATGATATTTTAAATGAATATCAACTTTGATAATTACACCCCTCATAACATTGTTTTGACTTTGGGAAATATTAAAATAATCTTTTCATGAGGGCGCCACCCTCAAAGACCCCTTTTTAAAAACATCTTTAAGTCATCAATCTAGGCCCATGGTCAACGTTAAAATATAATATTTAAACGTGACTTTTTAATTAAATGACTTAGCTTATCCCTCCGGAGGTGCCCTGAAGCCAAGACTGAGCCAAACATCTGACCAAACTGAAGCAGGGAGTCAACCGAGCTGAACTCATCTGGAAAACTGCCAAAAATAGAATTTACTAAAAATAGTAAATTCCCAAAAAGTGCTCTGAATGTCGAGATGAACATACCACTGCGAAGCCCTCTGAAAACCCAGAAGGAATCCGCCATTGAATCCACCATCTTTGAGCAATGACCTCCTCAAAAATAGGAAACCCTAAATTTACCTTCCGACTAGCCTTCGGGTTTCCAGAAAAAAGGCCAACGGTCACACGAATGATCAGGTTTGAGAAGGGGACATTACAGTCCGCCCTCCCCAAGATTGCTTGTCCTCAAGCAATCGCAAACTAGGATGCTGCAATATCTCATCACTTTCCCAAGTCGCATCCTCCATAGGCAGGTTCTTCCACTTTACCAAACATTATCTGATAGTTCTATTCCTCAAGGAACGTTCTCTGACATCAAGTATCTCCTCGGGAACTAGAACCAACTGTCCTTCTTCATCCAACGGTGGCAACTGTGAAGGGCAACCACATTGTGTCCAAGTGCCTTCTTGAGGCGAGACACGTGGAAGACGTTATGCACTCTGCTATCTGAAGGTAGCTCTAATTCATAAACAAACCTTTCTGATGACCCTAAATGGTCCATAGAAGCGAGGTTTGAGCTTCTCAGCTCCACTCTTCTTGAGAGTAGACTGTCTATAAGGTTGTAAACGGAGATAGACCATATCCCCAACCTCAAAAGAACGCTCTACACGCCTCTGATCAGCATACAACTTCACTGATTTTGTGCTTCAGGCAAATTATCCTAGGGTTCTCTATTTGTCTTGACTATGCTAAACAAATCCTTGGCTAATGGTGCTTTGGGTTTTGAAACACCAAATCTGCAAAGCTGGGTGCTTCATACCATAGAGTCAAACTGCAATTTCCTTTAACCCACCAAAGGACTTAGGAGTTCGTTTAGAATTTGAGCTTCTCATGCCTACACCTCAAGGATTTTTAGGGTGTTAAGAATAGCACTGCCCGTACACTGCCAAACACAAATTCACCAAAAAACCTAGGGTTATAAGGCTTTTCAATAACTTTGCAGACTGTCAAGCAAGTTCTCTCTCAAATGACTTGTTAGAACCTCCTCTTGACCTCCAAGCATAGCTAAGACCCTCAAGAAAATTTCAAAAAAGAATTTTTCAAAAATCTCATTTCCTCTGCAAGTTATGAATCTTTTTCTCCAAGTCTTCCCTAACTGGACCTGCTCTGGCTCGCCTAGGTCATCAATTTGCTAGCATCCACTGAACTCAAACAAAACCTACAAATTAACATATTTACAAGCATGGTGACTAGGCACTATTTCCAAAGGGCCGTACAGTTTGTACGGAGGAAAAGTGCTCTAGCACCACATTTTCAAAAATACAGTTTGTTTCAGACCAGAACTTGAGCAGAAAGGAACTATTTACAACAAATGCTTATAAATGCAACAAAGAAACTTCTTAACCTTACACAACCCTTGAATACAACCAAAACTACATTGTACAGATCAAAACTATAGCAAGCTATTCCATAAAAGGTCTACCAAGATTCAATAATTCAGAGATTATAACTCAAAATGCTGTTTTTCTCTTATTCACACAAAACTTCACCAAATTTTATTGCTTCTAACCCTGCTCCTGGGTCGAGGTACCCCTTAAATAGGCTTGGAAACAGTTAGGTTTCTTTAATCGAGCCTAAGGATGACCAAAAGGTTAGTGTTGTAAAACACATTGTGTTTTCCAACCTTGGTCCATTGTTTTGAAAACAAACAAGGTAAGCTTCCAAAGCTTATTCAACTTTCACCACTTCTTACCTAGGGAGAAAAAAAACCCTCAACCACAAGCAAGATGGTCAACATGACCTCACACAACTCAACAAAAATTAGAACTTCAAACAAAACTTCAATAAACCTTGAACTTTGCGAGGTGCTCCTGCACCACTCTCTTAGCTCTGTTGAGATGATTTGGTTGGTGGCCTCGCAATTTAGACTCAAAATCATGGAGTATGCGAGGCTTGTCAGATTGGAAAGCAGCACCGGACTCCCTTCTCGAATGGTGACTCTTGGCGAGCTTCCAGGGTATTGCAGTTGGTTCATGTTGATTTATGTAATCCAATGAATACTCCTTCAGTTATTGGTTGCAGGTATTTTCTACTATTTGTTGATGATTTCAGCAAAAAAATGTGGGGGTATTTTTTGAAAAACAAATCAGATGTGTTTGGTATATTTCAGCAGTATAAGGCCTTAGTTGAGAAAAAGTCTGGTTCTCCAATAGTTACTCTTAGGTCTGATAATGGGGGGGAATTTTGTTCTTTTGAGTTCTCCACATCCTGTGCTGCACATGGCATTAAGCGCCAAATCACCACACCATACACTCCACACCAGAATGGTGTCGTAGAATGTAGAAACCACACCATCATTGAAATGGCTCACTCTATGTTGGAGCATAGGCATGTTCCTAAGAAATATTGGGTTGAAGCAATTTATATTGTTGTTTATCTTCTGAACCGATCTCCAACTCATGCGGTTAAGAAGATGACTCTTGAAGAAGCTTGGTTTGGATGAAAGCCTAAAATCAACCACCTGAAAGTTTTTGGCTCCATTGCTCATGTCTGGATTTCAGATGCCAAGCGCACTAGGCCGGATTCCAAAAGCCAGAAACTCATGTTCACCAGTTATAGTGAAAATCATAAGGCATACAAACTGACTGATGTAGATATAGATTTTCTCATCTTCAGTCGTGATATTGTGGTTGATGAAGCTACTAGGCCTTTCTTTCAGCCTTCTACTCCTGTGCATCCTAAGGATCAGCCTCCGACAACTTCTGAATTGGGTGTTTGTCTTCCCCTGAGTCCACCTAATGGGAGGAATTCTGCAGTTGAGCAGCCACCTTAGTAGAATATTCCACCACCCACCCCTCAGGATAATCTGGATCCTAATCCAGCTGGTTCTATACCAGCCCCACCTGGTGATGTTATTCTTCCTAATTCAAATATTGGTATTTCTACTTTCCAGCCTAAATGGTATGCTAAAACCTTTAGTGATCTTCATGGTGATGAAATGATCGAGGGTAGAACTGCTTAGAAAAAGAGCAAGCAGCAGAACACTGTCAATTTTGCTCTCATGGCTAATCTGCATAGCATCTTTGAGCCTCAATCCTATTAAGAGGCTAAAGGCATACCTGAGTGGGAACAGCTATGGAGGCTGAACATCATAGCCTTCTGAAAAACAACACTTGGGTGCTTTCTGATCTTTCACCTGGGAAGAAGCCCATTGGCTGCAAATGGGTGTATAAAGTGAAATATAAGGCTGACAAAACCCTCGACAAGTATAAGGATAGACTGGTAACCAAAGGGTTCTCACAGATAGAGGGCATTGACTATGAGGAGACTTTTTCTCCTACAGCCAAAATGAGTACTATTCGGCTTGTCCTCGCTATAGCAGCCCAGTTTGGTTGGAAAGTCCATCAGATGTATGTCGAGAGTGCATTTTTGAATGGTGATCTCCAGGAAGAAGTCTATATGACTCAACCTCCTGGTTTCAAGGTTCCTGGTAAAGAACATCAAGTTTGCAGACTTGTGAAAACACTCTATGGCCTTAAACAGGCTCCATAGGCATGGTACATAAAAATTGATAAGTACCTTACTGATCATGGTTTCCAAAGGAGCCCTTCTAATTCAAATTTGTATGTCAAATGTTTTGGTGATGATATCTTATGCTAGTTGTCTATGTTGATGACCTTATCATTACTCACATTTTAGAACATTTGATTGAGATAAAACACAATCTTAGTCAATCATTTGACATGACATATTTTTGACTTATTCATTATTGTCTTGGTGTTGAGGTTTGGCAGACAACTGACAGCATCTTCGTTTCTCAGTCTAAGTATGCTCGCAGTTTGCTTGATAAGTTCAAGATGAGTGACTGCAAACCTACATCAACACCTATAGAGAAAGGGCTCAAACTTTTAGCAAAATCATATTCGCTTGTGGAAAATGAATCCGCATTCAGGCAACTAGTAGGCAGCCTCATCTATCTCACTACTACTAGACCTGATCTCAGTTTTGCAGTGAGCTACATCTCTCGCTTCATGACAACCCCTAAAGCAGAACACTGGGTTGCAGCAAAGCGTGTGTTGCAATATGTGAAAGGCACTTCTGATTTTGGCGTTCTGTATGGAATGGCCAAAGGTCCTAAGCTGATTGGTTATATAGATTCGGATTGGGAAGGTTCTGTGGATGACAAAAAGTCTACTTTATGGTATGTATTTAGTTTGGGTACAGGTGCAGTTACATGGACCAACGAGAAGCAGCAAGCAGTGGCTCTTTCCTCGACTGAAGATGAATATCGAGGAACTATTAAAGCAACTTGTGAGGAGGTTTGGCTTCGAAGGGTGCTTTCAGACATGCAAATGTCTCAAGCAGGTCCTTCTCCCTTGTACTGTGACAATCAAGGGGTGCTTAAACTTGCCAAAAATCCAGTCTTCCATGAAAGGACAAAGCATGTTGAACTTCACTGTCATTTCATTCGCCAGCTTGTCGAAGATGGATCAATAGTCTTGCAGTATGTTCCGACAGAGGATTAGTGAAATATTTCGAGCCAAATTTTTTCGTTTTTTCGATTAACAGATTACAAAGCAGTGCACCCGTTAAGGTTAGAGGAGAAAACCAAAACGTGCAAGAAAGCAACTCTAACCATAATGGCGCCGATGATGGCGAGCATTGGTCAGAGGATCTTCCTATTCTAAATGCAGGAAAGAACTCGACGTCAAGTATGTGCTACCCAATCCAATGCGGAGTGAGGGGCGACCATATGACGGAGTGAATACTAAAAGCAATGCTTGAAAGAAACTACTGAAAGTTGAAACACTCAACACCCAGAATGTGCTTGCTGACCCAGTGTGGGTAAGTAGCGACCATAGGGCGGAGATCTATCTATTACAAACTTCAAATGAAATTGAGCATTACAAATTCAAATCAACAAGCTGAAGAATGATTGCCAGTACTACTGGTCAGTTTACAATTTAATATCATACGCCTGTCAAGATGTTAGAGTTGGAAATATGAATCATTACAATACAATAAAATCTCTCTTGGCTGAGTTCAAGAGGCCACATCAAATCATTACAAATATTGAAATTAACATTCTGTTTTTCTGTTTTCCACAAATCTATATTTTGTAATTAAAAACAGCAGCCTATGAATTGATTCAAATGCTCATAGCTCCCTTACAACTCACTCAAATTGCCCAAACTAAGATGCATAAGACTAATATGATGATGGCGCCCAACCCAACAACTTAACCCGGACTGAATATGCAACGAATGTTTAATGCACGAATCCCAAGAAGGCTGAAAAGGTACGGCCTTGCTGAGAAAGGCGATTTCACTTTAAAAAATAATGCAAGCACTATAAAATCTATAAACTGGAGAATATGATTGCTCTTGACAAACAAAGAGAATGAGACGATACCCAGAAAGACTATTTTTGTATTTTTCAAGATATGAGTAAAACATGCAATCTGCTGTATTAAATGATGCTAAAATGCTGAAACACTAAAATGCCCAAAACAGATTCAACAATGCAAGAAGCTAAACACAATGCTCAAACTAAATGCACTCACAGTACAATGATTCACCACTAGATGTTGTCTTCCAAACACGAAGTGATGCCCAAGCTAGGAGGCCTTCATTCCTCGAAGCAGTCCTAGAGCCAATCCGGCAGCATAACAGTATATTTTCCAAAGATACCCAAAAAGATGCACAAGACTCCTCTTTATAAGTTTCGTTTGACTTCATGAAACCCTAAAATCAGCTTTTAGGTCAAAACCTCTCATCTCCTCAAGATGGCGTACTTCTCCTTTATGGCTTAAGATATGATATTTTAAATGAATATCAACTTTGATAATTACACCCCTCATAACATTGTTTTGACTTTGGGAAATATTAAAATAATCTTTTCATGAGGGCGCCACCCTCAAAGACCCCTTTTTAAAAACATCTTTAAGTCATCAATCTAGGCCCATGGTCAACGTTAAAATATAATATTTAAACGTGACTTTTTAATTAAATGACTTAGCTTATCCCTCCGGAGGTGCCCTGAAGCCAAGACTGAGCCAAACATCTGACCAAACTGAAGCAGGGAGTCAACCGAGCTGAACTCATCTGGAAAACTGCCAAAAATAGAATTTACTAAAAATAGTAAATTCCCAAAAAGTGCTCTGAATGTCGAGATGAACATACCACTGCGAAGCCCTCTGAAAACCCAGAAGGAATCCGCCATTGAATCCACCATCTTTGAGCAATGACCTCCTCAAAAATAGGAAACCCTAAATTTACCTTCCGACTAGCCTTCGGGTTTCCAGAAAAAAGGCCAACGGTCACACGAATGATCAGGTTTGAGAAGGGGACATTACAGTCCGCCCTCCCCAAGATTGCTTGTCCTCAAGCAATCGCAAACTAGGATGCTGCAATATCTCATCACTTTCCCAAGTCGCATCCTCCATAGGCAGGTTCTTCCACTTTACCAAACATTCTCTGATAGTTCTATTCCTCAAGGAACGTTCTCTGACATCAAGTATCTCCTCGGGAACTAGAACCAACTGCCTTCTTCATCCAACGGTGGCAACTGTGAAGAAGCAACCACATTGTGTCCAAGTGCCTTCTTGAGGCGAGACACGTGGAAGACGTTATGCACTCTGCTATCTGAAGGTAGCTCTAATTCATAAGCTACTGCCCCAACCTTTCTGATGACCCTAAATGGTCCATAGAAGCGAGGTTTGAGCTTCTCAGCTCCACTCTTCTTGAGAGTAGACTGTCTATAAGGTTGTAAACGGAGATAGACCATATCCCCAACCTCAAAAGAACGCTCTACACGCCTCTGATCAGCATACAACTTCTGCTGATTTTGTGCAATCTGCAAATTATCCTTCAAGGATCTCATTATGTCTTGACTATGCTGCAACAAATCCTTGGCTAATGGTGCTTTGCTGTCACCAAACACCAAATCTGCAAAACTGGGTGCTTCATACCCATAAAGTGCCAAGAAAGGAGACATTTTGATTGACATATGAAAAGTAGAGTTGTAGCAGTACTCGCCTATATGCAGCCACTTAACCCAAGCTTTCTGCTGTTCTGACACATAATTTCTCAAGTAGCCTTCCAACCACTTGTTCACCACTTCTGTCTGCCCATCAGTTTGGGGGTGATAACTCGTGCTTGGAGTGAGCACAGTACCACTCATTCTGAAAACTTCTTGCCAAAAGGTACTAAGGAACTTGCTGTCCCTATCACTTACAATATTCTTTGGCAACCCATGAAGCCTAAACACTTCTCGAAAAAACAAATCTGCAACTTGGGCTGCAGAAAAAGTGCTGGTAATGGCAAAGAAATGAGCAAACTTGGTTAATCTGTCAACTACCACGTAAATGCAATCCTTCCCTTGGGCCTTGGGCAACCCAGTGATGAAATCCATTGAAATGCTTTCCCATTTTTGATTGGGAATTGGAAGTGGTTGCAGCAAACCGGCTGGCAATGTATGCTCATTTTTATTTGCTTGACAAACAGGACATTCCTGAATGTAGCGTTGAACCTCTCTCTTCAAACCCTTCCAAGAAAACCTTTCTCGGATCTGCCTATAGGTCTTGAAAAAGCCTTGGTGACCAGCAACTGGAATGTCATGAAAATTCAAAAGAATCCTCTTCTTGAGCTTAGAATCAGCCACTAGAAAGATTCTTCCCTTATAACGGATCAATCCCTCAACCACCTGGTACCTTTCATCATGGAAAGTACCTTCCAGAATGCTGGTTGCAAACTGATTTTTGGCATAATCAGCAAGCAACATGTCTCTCCAATCTGCAGTAAGCTCACACAATGAGCTAAGATGAGGCCTTCTGGAGAGAGCATCGGCCACGACATTATTTTTCCCTTTGACATATTCAATGTCAAAGTCGTAAGCTTGAAGCTTACTCACCCATTTCTGTTGCCTCTCATTTAAATCCTTCTGGTGCATAAAATGCTTGAGGCTATTGTGGTCAGTCTTAACCACGAATTTGTTCCCCACCAAGTACTGCCTGAACTTGGCTAATGCATGCATAATAGCAAGCATTTCTTTATCATAGATTGAGTATGTCCTCTCAACACCCCGTAACTTTCTACTTTCAAACACGATAGGGTGTTTGTCTTGCATCAGGACAGCCCCCACTCCTTCACCTGATGCATCACATTGCAGCTCGAATGGCTTGGAGAAATCCGGGATAGCCAAGACTGGGCACGAACTCATGATCTTCTTGAATTTATCAAAAACAATTTGAGCCTTTTCTGACCAAGCAAAGGCTCCCTTTTTGGTGAGATCAGTAAGGGGGGCAGCATTCTGTGAATACCCCTTTACGAATCTCCGATAAAAACCACAAAGACCCAAAAAACCTTTCAACTGGGTCAAGCTCTCAGGAGGTGGCCAATCAACTACTGCTTTGATTTTTTCTGGATCCACCTTCACTCCCTCAGCACTGATTATGTGGCCAAGGTACAGTAACTCCACCATTCCAAATTCACATTTGGAAGCTTTGGCAAATAAGCTCTCAGATTCCATGATACTAAGCACTTCCTCCAAGTGCTTGAGGTGATCCTCCCAAGTCTTGCTGTAGATCAGAATGTCATCAAAAAATATCAGCACAAACCTTCGTAACTGATTCTGGAAGACACGGTTCATGCAAGACTGAAAGGTAGCCGGAGCGTTAGTCAACCCAAATGGCATGACTAAGAATTCAAAATGGCCATAGTGGCATCTGAAAGCTGTCTTTTCCACATCTGATCCCCTCATTCGTATCTGATGGTAACCCGACCTCAGATCAATCTTCGAAAAGAACTTAGCCCCATGTAGCTCATCAATGAGCTCATCTATCCTGGGAATGGGGTATCTATTTTTGATGGTGCTTTGGTTCAAAGCACGATAGTCCACGCACATGCGCATGGTACCATCCTTCTTTTTCACAAGAACCACTGCAGATGCAAAAGGGCTCTTGCTTGGGCGTATGAAACCCATCTCCAAAAGTTCCCGAATATTCTTCTCGATCTCATCCTTTTGCCTCTTCGGATACCGATATGGAGTTGTGATCACCGGTTTGGCTCCTTCTTTGAGCTCTATGATGTGTTCTGAACCCCGTTCAGGTGGTGGTCCAGGAGGCAAATCTGCAAAGACTTTGCTCTTCTTCGTGAGTAGTGACTGGATATCAGGAGGTTGGTCACGTTTAGTCTCAACAGGACTAGCAGGAAGTATCATGCATTCGGCAACCCACTCAGCTTGATCGTGACGGATCAGCTTTGCCATTCTTTTGAATGACACTACTCGAGGACCCCCATTGGACATGCCTCTCAAAACTATCTTCTTCCCATCTGATTGGAACTTCAACTCCATAGTCTGCAGATTCAAAGAGATCTCTCCAAGAGATCGCAGCCATTGAATGCCTAGAACGGCATCAGTATCCCCAATGTGAACTACATAGAAGTCATCCTTGACTTCGTAGTTGCCCAACTGCATGGTCATGTTAGATATTTTCTTGGTGCAAGTAATATGAAATCCATCGGCAACCATGACCTTGAATCCTTCGAACTCCTCTGTTTGCAGCCCCTTCTTGGCTACCACAACTTCATCAATGAAGTTATGAGTTGCTCCAGTATCGATCAAAGCAACGATTCGCTGCCCTTTGACCATCCCACGAACCTTGAATGATTCATTTCTTTGAAAACTGGAAAGTTGAGCTAAAACTCCACCACTTCCCTTCTCATCTCCGGACTCTTCTGGAGCTCTATCTTCTTCATTTCCTTCAAAATCAGATTGCTGGTCGGAAAAATCAGAACTACTTTCCCCAGCAGAATAGTACTCAATCTGATTGAACTTGACCCCTTTAGGGCAAACATGGTCTTGAGACCATTTTTCCTGACACCGAAAACACAACCCTTTTCTTCTGAGTTCATTCAGGGTTTCTTGATCCAACCTGGTGACATGGGGATTGCGATTCTTGAACTCCTTGTTCTGAGGTCTCAAATGATTTTTATGCTGAGGCCTTTTTCCTTTATCCCTTTTCTGAAAGGGGGAGTTTGACTGAAATTTCGCCTTAGGAGCAGCCCACTCCATGTTTCTTGCCTTTTTCATGGCCTCTTGCAGTGTTGGAGGATCAAAGGCTTTAATCCAGCCTTTGAGGGGTTCTGTCAACCCTTCACTAAAAAGAATCACCAATCTCCTTTCCGTGATTCCAGTCACCATGACTGAGAGTCTCTGAAACTCCGCGATGTAGGCTTCAACTGTGCCATACTGTCTCAATTGAGCAAGCTCTCTGAAATGGATCTCAGGATCTTTTTTCTCAAACCTTTCGATGAGCCTAGTGGTGAACTCATCATATGTTGTGATAGACCGATGGCCTAGTGTGACGAGGCCATGGTACCACCACTCGTGCGCCACCCCATCAAGGTGTAGCGTAGCGAACTTGATCGCTTCTTCTTCCACCATTGGTCTGAGAGCTAGATAGTTATCCAGCTTTTGAATCCAAGCTCGGGCTGAACTTGTATCACTCCCATCAAAATGAGGAAGTATAACTTTGTTGATAGCTTGGTACAAGTCTCCTTGATTTGATGGCCTTCTTTGATCAAAGTTTCTTCCTTGCCCTTTGTTCTTCCTCTTATGATCCATGAAATCATTGAAGGACATGTCCATCCTGATGTCGACAGGTAGAGAGTCATACTCTGTACGGCCAACCCTCAACTGCTCCACCCATGAAGCATTCTCTTCAGGTTCTGGCTGATTGACTACAGGAACTAAAAAAGTGGGCTTGAACGGTCTGGAAGAGATGTAAGTGTTGTTTGACACTGTCCGGGCTGCATGCTCATCATGCTGGTTGGAAACACTATGCTCCCCTCTGTGGCTTGAGTTGTTCTGTGGAACATTATTCTGTCCCATTCTCCCCATCATGAAAGATACCATGTCCATCAAGGCATCCATCTTTTTTCCAAAATCCTTCCCGGGACTCATAGATCTCTCTCCTCCTTTTCCACTGTCATCTCTGTTGCCAGAACTTCTTTCACCACCTCCAAGAATCCTTTCATTTCTTTCATTATCCCCCATTTCTGTTTCTTGTGAAGGCTCCCAATTCGCCCTCAAAATCCCTGAAGCTGTTTGACCTTCTGGGGCTTGATGCAACTGTGTCTGAACTGTGCCTCTCTTGTATACTCTTGCCAAATACCTCTGTTCTCTGTCACTCATAGAAAGCTGATTTCACAGGATGGCAGGAAACCTGGCTCTGATACCACTGAAATATTCCGAGCCAAACTTTTTCGTTTTTTCGATTAACAGATTACAAAGCAGTGCACCCGTTAAGGTTAGAGGAGAAAACCAAAACGTGCAAGAAAGCAACTCTAACCAGAATGGCGCCGATGATGGCGAGCATTGGTCAGAGGATCTTCCTATTCTAAATGCAGGAAAGAACTCGACGTCAAGTATGTGCTACCCAATCCAATGCGGAGTGAGGGGCGACCATATGACGGAGTGAATACTAAAAGCAATGCTTGAAAGAAACTACTGAAAGTTGAAACACTCAACACCCAGAATGTGCTTGCTGACCCAGTGTGGGTAAGTAGCGACCATAGGGCGGAGATCTATCTATTACAAACTTCAAATGAAATTGAGCATTACAAATTCAAATCAACAAGCTGAAGAATGACTGCCAGTACTACTGGTCAGTTTACAATTTAATATCATACGCCTGTCAAGATGTTAGAGCTGGAAATATGAATCATTACAATACAATAAAATCTCTCTTGGCTGAGTTCAAGAGGCCACATCAAATCATTACAAATATTGAAATTAACATTCTGTTTTTCTGTTTTCCACAAATCTGTATTTTGTAATTAAAAACAGCAGCCTATGAATTGATTCAAATGCTCATAGCTCCCTTACAACTCACTCAAATTGCCCAAACTAAGATGCATAAGACTAATATGATGATGGCGCCCAACCCAACAACTTAACCCGGACTGAATATGCAACGAATGTTTAATGCATGAATCCCAAGAAGGCTGAAAAGGTACGGCCTTGCTGAGAAAGGCGATTTCACTTTAAAAAATAATGCAAGCACTATAAAATCTATAAACTGGAGAAAATGATTGCTCTTGACAAACAAAGAGAATGAGACGATACCCAGAAAGACTATTTTTGTATTTTTCAAGATATGAGTAAAACATGCAATCTGCTGTATTAAATGATGCTAAAATGCTGAAACACTAAAATGCCCAAAACAGATTCAACAATGCAAGAAGCTAAACACAATGCTCAAACTAAATGCACTCACAGTACAATGATTCACCACTAGATGTTGTCTTCCAAACACGAAGTGATGCCCAAGCTAGGAGGCCTTCATTCCTCGAAGCAGTCCCAGAGCCAATCCGGCAGCATAACAGTATATTTTCCAAAGATACCCAAAAAGATGCACAAGACTCCTCTTTATAAGTTTCGTTTGACTTCACGAAACCCTAAAATCAGCTTTTAGGTCAAAACCTCTCATCTCCTCAAGATGGCGTACTTCTCCTTTATGGCTTAAGATATGATATTTTAAATGAATATCAACTTTGATAATTACACCCCTCATAACATTGTTTTGACTTTGGGAAATATTAAAATAATCTTTTCATGAGGGCGCCACCCTCAAAGACCCCTTTTTAAAAACATCTTTAAGTCATTAATCTAGGCCCATGGTCAACGTTAAAATATAATATTTAAACGTGACTTTTTAATTAAATGACTTAGCTTATCCCTCCGGAGGTGCCCTGAAGCCAAGACTGAGCCAAACATCTGACCAAACTGAAGCAGGGAGTCAACCGAGCTGAACTCATCTGGAAAACTGCCAAAAAAAGAATTTACTAAAAATAGTAAATTCCCAAAAAGTGCTCTGAATGCCGAGATGAACATACCACTGCGAAGCCCTCTGAAAACCCAGAAGGAATCCGCCATTGAATCCACCATCTCTGAGCAATGACCTCCTCAAAAATAGGAAACCCTAAATTTACCTTCCGACTAGCCTTCGGGTTTCCAGAAAAAAGGCCAACGGTCACATGAATGATCAGGTTTGAGAAGGGGACATTACAATTAGATTGTCGATATTCTCACCAAGTCTCTCAGCCTGGATAAGTTTGTCAAATTCAGGGGGCATCTTGGTGTAGTTGATAGATTGAGCATTAAAGGAGGGTATTAAAATTAGTAATTATGTTATTAATGCTCAATTACTTGTAAATCTTGTAACGTATTTAGCTGCATTTAGATTGTTTCTATTTTGGTTATTTTTCTAATGTTTCCATTTTCTCCACCTTTGATCGTGGAAACATTCTTTTTTGTAATCTATTTATTGAAGCATTCGCTTCTTGTGAATATAGCAAAAATATTTGAAATCTCAATCTATTAATTTCGCTTTTAATCATAGCTATCAAAATCATAGTTTGCAAACTCGGCTAGACTCGGCGGACTCGCCGCGGACTCGGGAGTCCATTGGCCAGTTGAGTCGATTCGCCACAGACTCGGGAGTCGAGTCCAGGAGAGTCCTGGGTCGGGACTCAGAGAGTCCTTAGGTCAGACTCGGGAGTCCCAACCCAGGACTCTCCTGTGTGGCTGGGAGTCAAAAGGGGTTAAAAAGAGTCCTGAGGTTTGTTTTCCTACGGAATGGGATTCTAATCTGACGTACTACTGGCAAACTTGTAATATGCAGAACATAGGATAAAACAGTAAACTGAAAGATATCATAGTAAAATGCCAAAACCTTTATTCATTCTCAGGAATATCATGTACAAGAGTATCACAATGCTCACAGTATAATCATCGGCAACAAAACTCATTCATTATTATCATAGCATCAGTATATCTCCCCGACTATTCCCACCCGACTACATATAACGCTCGGCGGTGGTTAGACAACCAACCGACACGACGTTTCATAACATCATTACATTAACACTAATCTGAACATGTTTTTCCGAGAGTACATGACATTACATGACATTATTATTCTTTACTAACTATTGTTTTATTTAACAATTGCCGAGTATGACCGAGGCCGACTACGACCGAGGCCAACTACGGCCGACAACAAGTAAACGACAACAAGTAAAATATCCGACTAACATCATCTCCTAACCCCAAAAAGAAAGTCGTCTTCCAGACGACAGATACAACATGATAAGATTACTGAGAGGTAGGGGGAAGGGAGTGCGTCCCTGGATGCACCGATGACGTCGGAGTGGTGGAAGAATGCTCTGCTCTCAGGCGCCTCAACTCCTCCGTGCGTGTACGAAGCTGCCGATCTGCCAGGATCTCCCTCTCCCTCGCCGCCTTCACCATCCGGGCTGCCTCCATCAGTTGGCTCTTTGCCTGCTCTGCCTCGGCATTCTTGGCCGCCAACTCTACCTCTTTGGCAGCTAACTGGTCCTCCAATGCTTTCATTCGCTGCTGCCAGGCTGCCTCTTTCTGCTGTGCCTCCTCCTCCAAGGCTGTCACCCGAGGCTCCAAGATCTCCAATCGGGCTCCCCTGTCACTGGCGAGCTGAGATTGCTCAGTCAAGTTATCCTGAATGCTCTTGATGGTCGCAGCCGACTCATCCTTGACCCGCTGAAGAAGTCTATAAGCATCCACTCGGCGAGATACTGCTACATCGGTGGAAAATCTTTGGCGCTTCATCAGAAGAAAAACATCTCGGAATGCCAGCTCGATGTAGTATAGACTCTCCAAGACGCCTGCATCCCGTCCCACTAGCCTCGGTGGCCGACCCCGCCAGGCTCTCATCATGGCAGGAGTCTCTCCTGCCGGCCACCCCTCGCCAAATATCCTAACAAACTCCGCCTCACACCCCATCTGCACAAATCCCCAAATACGGTGAACCTCCTGGCCTACTAGAGGTGATCGGCCAATCCTCAGGTCCCTGGAAACCTGTCCCACACGGATCATCAATCTGCCCATGTGCTCGAGCTCCTCCACATATCTCTGTACCGTGCCTACTGGATCCGACGGGTCTGGCTGAGACATTTCCACGACGAAGCCCTCTGTGGAGGCGCCCTCCCCGTCCTCCTCGTCATCCGAAGGTATGCAATGTTCCGTCTCCTCCTGGGGCTGTTCCCCGTCTGCCGGCTGAGGCTCCTGAATGGCTGTCTCTGGTGCCTCGGCTATGCTCGCCTCCGGGAGTGCAAGTGTGTCTTCGCCGATCCTGGCCGTCTCACTCTGCTGGGTGTGAATGATCGGCCCCTCCTTATCCCCTTGTCCCTCCGAGGGACTCTTCTCCTGCTCGTCTGGCTGCTCGTCCACGTCGAGAGTGAGGCCCACCGACCCCAGCCAACTGTCGATCTGTGCTACCCCGGGTGCTCCTGGGGTTGGAGTCGTCTCCTCCGTGGCCTCAGTCATTCCCCTAACTCCTGCCGAGGTTGCCACTCCTGTGGCTGCCGATGCTGACGGTGGTGTAAGAGAGCAAACTGCCGGCAATATCTCCACCGAGGCAGTGGAACCTGCTGCTGATATGGTAACTGCCCCCTGTGATGTGGTGGCGAGAGGTGCCCACCCTGGCGATGCTCCCGGCAGTGAAGCAGCTACCCTCAACATCTGTCCGGCTCCAACTGATGCAACGGGGAGGGTGAACGTAACCGAGTGTGTGCTCTGGCTGGCTGGCGGTGTCGGAAGAGTGAATCCTGCCGGCTGCAATACTGGTATGTCAATCTCGCCTGCCTCCTGACCCCCGATGGCAACAGATACTTCCTCATCGCCGGTGGACTCGACTCCGATGGCGAGGAAGATAAGTCAATGGGCTCCTCTCTGTCCGATGCATCGCTCTCCTCTGCGGCCTCCTCCTCCGATGTTTCCTCTTCCACCGATGCCTCCTTCCGTTTCCTCTTTTTCCCCGAGGCTGTGCCCTCGCCGGCTTGCTTTGCTTCCAATTCCGACCAGTAGAATACGGTAGGCCATCCCGGGTCCAGGTGAGTGAGTGGCCGCAACCGACCCCAATTGCCCTCGGGCACCTGTGTGTGCACGGCATCCAAAAAGAGAGCTATGGCGTGCTGAGTCATATAGAAGGCCTTATGCCTCTGCGCCAGAAAATCCCTTATCCGCTCCGTGAGTAGCCTCGCCCAGTTGTATACTCGGCCAACCCGGAGTCCGACCATGAAATCCACCTGCCATAAGGCAATGTCCGACGCTCGGCTAGCCCCTGTGAGTCGGCACTTCATCAGGTCAAGCAAACATTTCCATTCTGCCGTTGCTAGGTGACCCTTCCGGAGGCCTCGATTGCCAGTATTCCATATGGTACGCTGTTCTTCGGCTGACAAGTCGCTTCGGCACACTTGCTTGACCAGCAGTTCTTTGTGTTCCTGCGTCATTTTCTTGGGCTTATTAACCCCTATTCCTGAAGCTGGGACGCCGAACACTCGCTCAAAGTCCTGAGGCCAGAATGAGACGGTCACTTGGCAACCTCTGTAATCAATGACGGACTTGTGCGTGTGCCTACAGTAGCTCTCCACCATCGCCTTCAGCCAAGGCTCGAACTCCCGAGAACTGAAAAAGGGCACGAGCACAGCCTTGTCCACCCGAGCGTGTCGAAGCGCAACCTTCAGAGAGTGGTCGTCCGGAGTGCTTCGCCACCATTGCTTGCACTCGTTGCCGGTCAGGTTCTCCCATGTCATCGTGTCAATATCGGCATCCATCTTTTTTCTCTTCGCAGCCGAGGCTACCTTTGGCTGGTGCTGCATCGGTTTCTTGCCCTTGTCCATTTTCCTGTCAGTTCGGCGATTCCAGCCGACTTTATAACCCTCGAGACTGCCGAAACTATGAAAACTGCCGGACTGCCGGTGAAAACTGCCGAATTGCCAAAAACTGCCGAACTGTCGGTGAAAACTGCCGAAGTGCCAGAAACTGCCGAACTGTCGGTGTACCCGAAGTGCAAAGCTATACATTGTCAGTGAAAGCGCAGTGCAGGCTACTTGAAGTCATAGAAAATTGCAAACTAAGGAGGTACTTGACTATGAATGATGCATGAGCCGTCTGGTTTGGATGAATAGCCCACGTCTGGTATGGAACAGCAAGAGACGTCTGATTTAAATGTCCCGAATCCCAGACAAAGGCGATGCGTCTGAGGATCCTTACATGAATCTCTTAGATGCATCGCGAATTTCACGTCGGTGATCACCGATACGGATCCCTCTGTAATGCTGATGCCGTACGGTTCTCTCTGAGGCAATTGATGCCGTACGGAATTCTCTGGAGTGTTAATTTCGTACAGATTTCTCTGAGTGTTAATTTCGTACGGATTTCTCTGAGGCTAAGATGCCGTACGGTTTCAATTCTGGCACCAATTTCACTCTGGAAGAGCCGTACGATGCAAGACTTGCCAAAATTTTTCAAAGCCAAGGGCCGTACGGTTTCCACTGACAACGTCCCAATTTGCAAAGGCCGTACGTTTTCCCCAGGCAAATAAAATGAACACTGGAAAAGGTGACAATACCGTACGGTTTGGAGGTCTCTTGGATGCCGTACGATGCCAAGTTCTGAGTGTCGTACGAATGGTGAATGCCGTACGTCCTCCACAGGCTTCAACCTCTGGCGTGCTGTCTGGTAAATGGAACCTCGTACGTCCTTGAAATCCTTCAGACGTCGTACGATTTCTCCTTTTGGCGGATTGTGCTATCTGTGAAATCCTGGATGCCGTACGGCTTCCTTCTCTGTTCTCTGATGCCGTACGTCTTCCTCCTCTGCTCTCTGTTGCCGTACGTCTTCTTCCTCTGCTCTCTGTTGCCGTACGTCTTCCTCCTCTGTTCTCTGTATGCCTCGGCAACTGATTAACTCGTGCAAATTTTTCCTTCCTTCCTTTTGTCTCCTTCCTGTTGCTTGTTCAAGTGGCCGTACGGTTTTAGGTTTTATATTAATTTCACCTCTTTCCTTACTTGCCTTCACTCTTGGCCGTACGCCTTGCTTCCTCTTCGGGTTTTGACCTTTTTTAATCTTCTTCCCTTTAATTTGTCGTCTTTTACTTTCCTTGCTCCATTTCCCTTTTGGCCTTTTAATACTCCAGGCGTTTATTTTAATCTTCCTCACTTTACTTAATTTAAAATTTCTTCTGGTGGCCGACTTATTTAATTTATTCTCCCTTTGTTTGCTTCCTTTTTCGACTTCTCTTTTGTTTCTTTTAATTTTCTCTTCTTTTTCCTTTTCTTCCCATACGCCTCGTTTTTCGTCACTTACTCCGTTATTTTCTTTTATTTTCATAGCTTCTTTTCTACTTATTTTTGTTTTTTCCAACTTCCGTTCTTTTTCTCTCTCCTCTCTTCTCTCTTCTTTTCTTTTTATTTTTTTAATTTTTTCATACTTTTCATTTTTTAATTCCAACACAATTTTTTCATCTCGTACCTGTTCAAACTTGTGGACTAGTGTATCGGCCAGTGTTGATACTCTTTCTTTGTACTCTCTGTTCTCGGCCAGAAATGTTTGGCTGGGCCTTCCCTGTTTCTCTTCTTCCTTGATTTCCCCGATTTGTAGCATGTTACACTCTCGGTGGAATACTTCATAGTCTTCCATCTGCCAATGAAATAAGCCATTCAGCGAGCTTGTGTCGTCCTCCGAACAACTCTCGAGTTCAAGTACGCCTTCAATGTTTGGTTCCATAGCTTTCCTTCCTTCATCCATAACCGATTCACCTCCATCCGATTCAGATCCGGAGGAAGCCAATTCTTCGCTCACGGCCTGGTTCTTCAAGTCGATGACATACTTCCCCCCATTGTTCTCGATCGAGAGTGTGTTCCTCTTCCAATTATGATTTGCCTTCGCCGCTATCAGCCATCCTCTCCCAAGTAGTGCATCGTACGCTTTCCTCTGTAATGGGATGACGACAAAATTTAGCAAAAACTGTTGTGTCCCGATCGTCACCTTCTGTGCCATCAACATTCCCAACGGCTTGATACCATGTTGATCAGCGCCAACTAGTTGGAATGTCGGCGGCCAGAGTGTAGGCTTCCCAAGACTCTTCCATGTGTCTTCGGGTAGTACGTTGACTCCGGATCCTCCATCGACGATAGTATTAGATAGTTTCATGCCCAAGATTTCCATCTCGACGACGGCTGGTTGCCTCCCGATGCTTACTGCTAGGAGCATTGGATCCGAAGTCTCGGCTACCACTTCTGGCGTACGTTCTGGTGAACTCTTCGGAAGATTTTCTCCAATAGCATTGGTAAGTGCTACTTTGAGAGAAGGCATTGTTTGCAAAAGATCAGTTACCTTAATGGGTACGGTTGTGTGAAGCCCCTGCCGTACGATATTCTTCTCCGACTCCGACTGTAGCAACGTACTGGTAGCTTTAGAGTTCTTGCCTTCATTCGCCATTGCCTCGGCTACTTTTGTCTTGGCCTCCCGAAATCTTTCTTTCTCCGTACGGGGATCTGGATAATTTGCTCGTTTTGACTGTGCTCTCGTAATTGCCAAGACCTCCTCGTCGGCTACCTCCAGCATATTGATACTTCCTTTTTGCTTCGGACAGTCGGTGTCTTCATGGTCACCCGATCCACACCACTTGCACAGTTTTCCCCCGCTGCCTTGGCCGCTCTGGCAATCCCTCGCAAAGTGACCCCATTCGTTACAGTTCCGGCACTGAATCATCGGTCGTCCTTTGCTGTCATACTGAATTTTACTTCTCGGCGTATTTCGCCGATTGTTGCGGTAGCCTCCAGGGGATGCATTGTTGTTCTGTGGCTTCGGTGGCGTGGTTGGCGGTGTTGACTGTTTGCCTTGAGTGAAGAATACTTGCGAGCTTTTAGTTTTTAGATTGTATGGGCACTCCTTGACGGAGTGTCCCATGACCTGGCAGATGTCACAGAATAACTTTTTTGGGCAACTTGCCTTTGTGTGACCTTCCGATTTACAGTCCATACACCATAATTCATTGGCCTCTTTGGATCCGTCCTTGTCGGCCTTCAGTTCTTTCATTATCCGCATCATATCCCGCCGAAGGGCCTGTACGGTTGCTGATTCATCGTCATTGTCCTCAGCACTCTCGTCGTCATCCCTCCTCTTTCCCTTCGAGGAAGTCCTATTTTCACTTTCAATATCCATCGCCCGATTGTATGCTTCGGTGTACGAGGACGGCGGTACTACTTTCATCTTTCGCCGAAGTGAGGGAATCAGTCCCTCAATGAACCATCGTTTCTTTAACCCATCGGCTGGCTATGCCTCCAGCTTCCCGATCAAGTCTTTCAACCTCCTGTTGTAGGTCCGTACGTTTTCATGCTTCCCTTGTTTGGTATGATATATTTCAGTGACGATCTCACTATCGTCCCGCAGAAGTTTGAACTCCGCTTCAAAGTTTTGCTTCAGGACCCTCCATGTGGCTCTCTGTGCTTGATCCAGTTCCGAGTACCAGTCAATGGCACTGTCCCTGAGTGTTGCTGGAAATGCCCTTAGCCACTGGTCGGGGTCATCCTGCCCGCTGGCTATCCAGATAGTCTCGCATGTCTTGCAATGCCGTACGGGATCCTCAGAGCCATTCCCCATGAATTTCGGCAACTTTTGCCAATCCGGTTGAGCCATCTTTACCGGTTGACCTCCTTGTTGACCTCCTTGTGTTTTGGACCCGATTAGACTAGTGGATTCCTCGCTACGTCCCGCACATGCGTCACCCGGCCTCCGGCGCAATCACGAAAGTCAGCGCCCGTCCTCGTCGGCATCCGCTGGCAGGTGGGTCTCCACTCGGGGATCCGTAGATGCTCTGCGCCGCAGGTGCTTAAAGCTCGGCTGGCCACCACTTCCTTAACTTCGTCTTAAGATGCGTCAGAAATTTAATGACTCTTTCGAAATCGTCTGATGCTACTATTCAATTCATCTTCATTGTCATAGAGGTTATATTTTTCTGTATAAGGGGTGCTGCTGAAGGGGTCTTCATCCCTTCCTTCTATCAAACTGTAGTGTGCTCGTTCAATAGATGTGTCTATTTTTTGCAAATTTTCATATGTTATTTTTATGCTCTGATTAATTTCAATTAAGTCCTCATCTAGTTCCTTACCGACTTGCCTTAGTTGTCTTCGCCGATTTTCTTGCTCTTGTAGTCTGAGTGATCGCCGAACTTGCTCTTCCGAAGTCCCGTGCCCGTCAGGTACTCTATTCTTATCTTTGTTCGGCCGTACGGGCATTTAGTTGTTCAAGCGATCATTGCTGGTTGCCGGAAGTGCGGCGCCGACTAGTATCCCGTTCTTCCTCTTCCCGTTTGTTTTGGTCTTCACAGCGTTGCACGATTTGCTGCCTTCGGCGCTCACGGGCTTCCCCCTCTCGCAAGTCTTGCAGAATAATGAAATGGCGGGCCAGCAACCTGGGCATGCGGTTTAGAAGATGGTTCACCTCGTCGTTCACTTCCAGCTGATCCCAGATGACTTCCTCAGGGATCTCCCGAACGAGGGATTCCCTACGTACGTGATCACGGAGCGAGATTTTCCACAAATTTACCAAATCTTCTGTCAATGAGTCTTCTCGTTCCTCATCAGCATTTATAGGTTCTTCCGCTGGTTGACCCATTACGCTGCCATGGTGGATGATGCCCTAGTCCGTTCAGGCAACGGCGCCAAATGTTTGCCTACGGAATGGGATTCTAATTGACGTACTACTTGGCAAAGTTGTAATATGCAGAACATAGGATAAAACAGTAAACTGAAGATATCATAGTAAAATGCCAGAAACTTTATTCATTCTCAGGAATATCATGTACAAAGGGTATCACAATGCTTACAGTATAATCATCGGCAACAAAACTCATTCATTATTTTCATAGCATAATAGCATCAATAGCAGCATCGCATAATCCGACTATTCCCACCCGACTACATATAACGCTCGGCGGTGGTTAGACAACCAACCGACACGACGTTTCATAACATCATTACATTAACATTAATCTAAACATATTTTCCCGAAAGTACATGACATTACATGACATTATTATTCTCTACTAACTATTGTTTTATTTAACAATTGCCGAG
>VDFB02347073.1:0-11567 GCA_007258455.2 Sequoia sempervirens
TGAAAACAACCTCGTCACACCTCCTAGAATAAAACAAGTATACAGAGTCAAAGAGAAACTGGTCAAACAACCTCCCATAGTTCCTTTCATTCTTCCCCTTAGGGAAGAAAAGAAACCTTTGGTTGATCAACCCGCTCCTACAAAAACGCAGCTTGAAAACTAAATGACAAGAAACAAAGGTTCTAGATAGTGTAGGCATAGACATCGTGCCCTTGCTCATAGGTAACATGAAGAATTAAACAAAGAAAATTAAGATCCAAACTTGACTGAAGCAATGCATGATGCACATCCCCCTTCACCAAAACAAAACAATCCAATACAACAACCACAATAAAAGTTGAACTCTTTCATGGATATTATCATTCATCCTCCTATGGTGGTTAACTTGGATGACGATGATGAGGTTGATAAAATTGATGAAGAGGTGCATAATGAATTGAATACATTGTTTTCCTCTTCCATGAGTTTAAACGACAATTATCCTAGGAAGAGTGTTGAACTTGGTGAAGGTCCTAGTTTTGAACTTGCTATTGTCCCTTTGGCTAGTTGTCTGCCTTCGATATGCAATGAAAATTATTGGGATTTGGATGACTTGCTTTAGGTCGACTCACATTTTACTTATTAGTTTCTCGCATTGGTTCTTTTCTTTTCTCTTTTTCTTTTTGTGTGATTTCATGTGTGTACTGTGATCCCCCATAATTTTATGCTTGATCTCTCTCTTTTTGACATTCCTCGGTTTGTACCTTCATTCTTCTCTATGTCATAAATCTTTTACTTTCCACTTTTATCTTTTCATTTATCTTTTGTTTTCCTTTTGGGAATAACACAAGGTGTCAATACATTTGTTTCTTTTCCATGTTGACCCAAAAGCTTTCCTTTTCATTTTCTCTAAATTCATTTTTCTTTTGTTTTCCTTTTTTTTGCTCTCTTTGTGTCATTATTCTAGTTCTATGTGTATTTGGGGAATGATAGTTCTGAGCTCTCTAAAAACATTGTAGCAAGAAACATACTAACCCCAAACCCATAGATCCCTTATGCATTTAGTTTTTTCATTTTGGGGAAATCCCATCTCTTTTTCTTTCTCTCTTACATGATGTATGTTGTGCCCTCAGCACACACACGCCCTGTTCAGAACGGGGACCCTCTTTTCTTTCGCCTTGCTGGGTCTTTCGGGGCCACCTCATTTTGCGTGCCCCTCTTTTTCAGTGTTCCGCGTGGTCGATATTGCTCTAAGGTTTCATCCTAAAATCAACCATGCTTTCCCTCTTGGTTTTTTGTGGCCCTTCGGGGCCTCGTGGGTTCCTTTGGCTCTGTTTGCTTCTAGACGGCCCTAGGCCCCCCAGGGCCCGGGCCTCCGGGGTTCCCTTATCGGGTTTCCCCTTTACATTCGCCGCCCTTTGCGGCGTTGACCGGGCGTCTTTCCGCCCTCCGGAGCCCGCCCTGCCATCTTCCGTTCGGAACTCATCGGGGATTTCTCAGACGGCCCATGCTCCTTTGGGCCCCGGGCTCCAGAAGTCCTCGTCCGGACCAGATCACAGGATCGCCGTCTTTGGCAGTGGCTCTCCGGCGGTCGCCCAGCCCCTCCCGAGGCCGGGGTGTTGCTGCGCCGCCGCCCGCCACCCGCGCCAAAGCGAAGTCTTCGGCGGCGAACTCCCGACGGCTCCCTGCCCTCCGGGCCCCGAACATCCTGTCGCCGCCATCGCCTAGTCATCACAAATCCTCGCGGTGGCCGTTGCGCTGCGTCCTTCCAGCCTCCGGGCCCCGGAATCTCTGCCGCCGCCGCCGACCTAATTTGAATTCCACCAACTTTTGGCATGTTCGTACCTGCAATAAATGATCACATTAATGGTAAATAGGGTATATAATGCATGATCCACCAATTTCATTTTCACTTTGCGAATTAGACCGAGTTGATAAGGCCAGCATTTGGAGCCCACTGCAATCCCCACGTCTTGATCGTCCAAGTCTGCCGCATTCTATCGATTCCCAGTGGTTTCCGCACCTGCCCGCTTGGCGTATCCGAGGTAGGCCATCCTCGTTTTCCCTCCCATCATTTTGATCATTTTTGGGGATTTCGTTTAAATGAACAATTGATTAAATAGCATAAAATTGAAGGGCACCCTGCGGCGCCCCTTACCCATATTTTAAAATCGCCTAAACCCATCGCAATGGCCCTCCCTATCGATCTGGAGCTCGCCCATTGCACGACCGTTCTTCACGTAGGGCGACTGGCCCCCTCGGGCCCAGTCTCCTCTTTCACCGTTCATTCCTGGGTATGGTTGCATGTCGGCGGCCGTCCCCCTAGCCAGGCCTGGGTCATCGAGATTCCGTCCCCGGAATGCATGTTACGTTTTGCCGCGTTAAAATCTAACCAAGCCATCCTGCCTCGCAGCAGTCGGACCCCGATCTCGCCTTAACCGATTGAATTGAAACTGTGTCTTCGTCCGTTCGTGTGCTCAGGCCCCGGACGTACGGGTTTCGCTGCCTCTTTTCCGCCGTTTGGCCAGTCGGGGCCTCGGCGGCGAAGTTGACTCTGCCGCCCGCCCTCTGGGTCCCTTGTTTCCCTTGGCCATCTAGGGGTAACCTAAACTTTTCCATGCCCAGGGACCCTCCGGGCCCGGCCGTCCGGAGTTCTGTCTTCGGAACTCCATGACGGTTCCGGTGTCGTCCACGGCGGAACCCTACCAACTGTCCTGTCTTCGGGCCCCGGGGATGCCTTCGCCGCCGCCGTCGCCCGATCGCTGCCATAACCTCGCGGCGGCCGTCGTCGTGAGTCCTCCCGTGGGCCGGACTCTAGGGGTCCCCTAGCTGTCACCGCTAATCAACATTGCAAAATCTCTCGGCGGCGAACCTCTGTCGGCTCCCCGCCCTCTGGGCTCTGGTCTTCTCCTCGCCGCCGCCGTTCAAAATAATCGAAGATTATGCGGCGGCCTTCGCGCCGCGCCCTCCCGACCTTCGGGGCCCGGGGTTCCGAATGCCGCCTGGTCCAAATGTAATACCTCATTGTTGGCCGTTCTTTCACCTTGCGGGCCCCGACCCTCAGACTTCCACTGCCGGACTTCCTCGTCCGGACTTTCGCCCACTGTTCGCCATCCCAAACGGCTGCCCCTTAACTGCCTTCCGGCCTGAAACCTCCGAAGTTCCTTAAATCAATCCAAACCAACTCAAAATCGGAATCTAACTTCGACCCACGTCCTAAATCATGCCGTTCTCCATTATGGGCCTCTTAAAATACCAAAATTTGGCTAGTGGGGGTCTCTGGGAACTTTTGGTCGTGTTTTCCCTCCCTGGCAGCATTCCTCCCAGAGAAGTCCGGCCCTCCGGGCCCGGATTGTCCGAATGCTCTAAAATGAAATCGATGTCATCTGAGGATAAAATTTATGATGTATTTGAATAATTATCTAGATGATATGCTCATAATGTGGACTAACATTAACGCTGTTGATGTTTTGTTGTGCTGACTTCGCCCTTTGCTTGCAGGATATATGGAATCGGCTGTAGGAACCTCAGGGGCCTCCGCCGAGAAGGATAAAGGCAAGAAATCCGGAAGGGCCGCTCGTGGAAAAGACGATAAGGATCAGATGAAATTTCAGTTCTAGGGTGAGCCGCTCCGGTCGAAGGTCTCGACAGACTGGAGAGAGATCTCAGATACAAACATCGGCCAAGTGAACATAGATGAGTTCACCCAGAGGGTCAAGGTCGACCCTAGGACAAAGAATGCCAGGTTAATACGTCAAAGTGGAATTGCCAAAGCTGCCAGCTTCCCTTCGTCTCTAATAGCACCTGAATTAGTAATGGCTTGCCGAGAAGCCTACCAGACGGACAACAGGACAATCGTGGACAAGGAGGGGAACATCCTCGCCGACATGTCGCCAGAAGGAATCACAAAAATATTCCACATTCCCACATTCTCACACATGGAGGTCCCCACTTTGGAACAATGTCAGGCGGCGTGGGATGCCAATCCGTTGGGCCATAAGAAATCAATTAACATTTACTGGCTTAAGGAGAGACGGGGCAGCGCTGCAAAGGTTCCCCAAGAGCTGTTCCGCAGCGACTTCTGCAAAGACTATCACGACCTGGTGACCATGTTAAGCAGGGTCATGGGCCTCCCAGCGGCCGCCTACTTCCAAGAGTGAATGGCCTATTACATTGAGCAGATCCTGAGAGGGAATGAGGACGTGAACACTAAGACCTCATTCGACTGGGGAGGCATTATCAGCAACTGCTTCCATGAGCAGTTTGTAAACATCAAGAAGAGTTCCAAGTTTTACATGACCTCTTACCTGGTATATTCCCTGGCCGGTCACAGACAATACAGCGGCCTATTTGTAGCACCGGATCAGGAACACAGGCGAGGGCTCAAGCCCTTTGACAAGTACCCTCAACTCCAGTACCGCAACTTCAAGAAGGAGTACTGCCGGGTCAATGATGCCTTCGTAGGCCACATCATTAGATTGATCGGCGGAGACTTCGAAAGGAGGGTCTCCCACAGCGCTAGGGCGCTCCTAAGGGAGTATGCCTTCCTATATATCCAGTTCCCCAAATTCACCTACATACGTGCCCAGGGATTCACGGAACGACCGAACAAACTGCCGAGGTACCCGAATGATAGGATCATTCTCCTGGAGCTTTCCCGGTAGCTCCAAAACATCCAGACTGTCTTCGGCAACAAACACATGGCAGGGATCCCCTATCCCATAACCCTCGGCTAGGGCCTGTATCGACTACAGACATCCCAATGCGCCGGCAATTCTGAAAAAGAGCTTAAAGAATATAACTTTGACTGGTACACGGCTCGCCCGCGAATGGACCCACATGGCCATGTCAGAAAGGCACTGGGGCCGGCATACGCCCACAGATACCACGTCGAAGACTTCTGGGCTGATTGTAAAGATGACAAGGAGGTACGCATGAGGCACTACATGCGCATGACCATGCAGTTCCTAAGGAGGGTACAACTGTTCCAGGTACCGGACCAACTCGAGGAAGATGAGTCCACCCTTATGCATCCAAGGTACTTGGCAGTTGCCAACCTGGCAATCCCCTCCATAGACTAGGATGAGCAAGAGGTCGAGGACCTGGATACTATCACCCAGCCAATCATAACGCGCACTAAGGAGTGGGTAGATGGGCAGGTGGCGCAGCTGAAACAACAAGGAGTGGTCCTAACGTATGAGGCGCTCAAGAGCGAGCCCAGTGCCATGGAGGATGTTGCTACCACCACATCAACTGGTGAGACATCCAAGTCTCCCCCAGTCACTAGGTCTCAAAAGAGAAAGGGAACAGAGACAGCACAATCTGCCGACCCCACGGAGCCAGCAAAGAAAGACACGGGAGGCTCATCTCCCAAGAGGCTCAAGCAGATGGTAACAACAACTGAATTGTAGCCTACCTTGCTTCTCCCTGCCCCTCCTAGTGCACCACCCACTTCTCGGGCTGTGGTCACCTCATCTCCGCCGGCAGTAGACATCTCTGTCCATCTCGCCCCTTCGCCCACGGCCGGGTCAGTGATCGTCGTTGACTCCTCTTCCGGCATGACCACTTCCCCTTCCTCTTCTGCTGCCATGTCACCTATTACATCCCTCCCTCTGGCTACAATTACATCGCCCATTCCCTTCGCCGCCATGCATGAGGCCCTCACCAGACATATGCAGAACCTTCCCCCTGAGCTCTCACAAATACTGATGAATCCAGCTCTCCAAGCGGCCCTTGCCCAAGTCCTTGCGACGGCTCAGCCTTCACAACCGCCAACAGGGCCACCAGCCATGGAGGCCACAATGAAAATATCAGAGGAGTTGGAGGAGCAAGAACGGGAGGCCTCGACGCCTATTGAGGAAGAGGCCGATGAATATCATGAGCACCCCGAGTACAAACATCGAACCATCGACAAGGTGGCCTATGGGGAGGAAGAGACAGGCTCTTCCGAGAGCGGGGAGGAAGAGGATGGCTCGGGCGCCAAGGAGGTCATCCAAATATTTGATGAGGATCTTGAGGAGGAGCCAGCTCAGCAACTGAAAAACATTGGGGAGGAGGCAGAAAGGTTGCCATCTACTGAAGAGGGGCAGCCACCAGAAGAGTAGCGGATGAAAGATATCACCAAGGCTGAGACCCATGCTGTCAAGAGCCCCGAGGCCGAGGCTGCAGAAGAGGAGAAAGAAGAGGAGGTAGCGAAGGGAGATAGCCCCACCCGGCAACTGTCCACTAGGCTGCCCGTCAAACGCCTTGTGTTCTATCGTGACTCCGACGAAGAGGAGGAGGACACTACCAAGAGGGAGGAAGCTACCACAAAAAAGGAAGAGCCCCAAAAGGAACAGGAGGCAGTAGTCTTGCCTATAACTGAAAAGCGGGAGGGCAGCCACGATGCATCTAAAGACAAGTCCGCCATGCCCGACTGGTTGGAGAAACAGCTAGAGAAGACTACCCCAGTTCCGACAGACCCGAGGTCGAGATTGGAGGCCATCTTGGCTCTATCCCTGACCACAACAAAGAAGGAGAAGAAGCCTAAGGTCCGTTCCAAGATAACCATGGACGCTTCTGGCTCCCGGGCAGCATAGGTAGCAATGCCAAGTGTTGGCCAAGCCGGAGTTAGCTACAATATCTCTATAATTGACCTAGGGACAGCGACCAGGGAACAGAAGGTCGAACATCTAGAGGAGTCAGTGGCCACGGTGGTGCATCTAATCCAACAGGACAAGGTCACCAAGGACGAGCTCAAGGCACACGTTGCTGCCCTGACTGATTATATTCAGCAGTGGTCCTCAGTAGATGACTTGCCCACTACCTCTACAACTGCACCACAGCTACTCTCCAAGGAGCATATGGATAAGCTAGAAAGGAGGAAGAACTTGGAGAGGACCACTGAGGATTGGTTCCAGCAAGTCGTGAGCGTCAGAAATGTGGGAATCGACATGGCTATGCAGATAGCCAATAAGTTCTTAGACCTGACCCAATCCCTGGAGGGCATGAGGAAGCTCTGCACCAATTTCCTTGTGATCTACGACTCCGCCTTCCCAAAGGTTAAGGCCATCCTTCAGATGCCTGAGAGCACATGGGAAGAGAAGCTAGAGCTGAAGAAAGAAGATCATTGGCTGGTGGACGTGTGGCGCCGAGATCTTGACAACCGAAAGGACAGGCTGGAGCAAATCCTGAGCAGAGTGGATCCGGATGTTGCGTGGATCAAGGAAATCCGGGTAGAATGCACTGAATATCTTAAGCTGATGGCGGGCTATGATATGCCCATGGTGCAAATAGATGCCGAGAAGGTGAAGTCATACTTCCAGGAGAAGATGAAGGACGGAACAGCCGGAGAAGTCACCATGGAATTCCTAAGTTTTGCTGCCCGTGCCTTCGATCGATCAGAGCTATTCAGGGACCAAGGCTCGAGGTATGACGAGGATTGGAAGCAGCTGGAAGAGAATGCCAAAGAATGGAGCTACCAAGCATTAAGATGCGAGATCATCAAGATCGACAAAACTTCCTGCCGTCATCCCTGGCATATAGAGCATGCGTAAGCCCGAGGAGTAGGAAGGCAAAAATTCTAAAGAAGCAAAGACTCAAGAGTAGCTACAACAAAGAAAACAACAATCAGCTACAGGACGAAAGAACTATAGTGTCATCCATAAGAGGACAAAATAGGGAAGAGACAAGAATGTAATTTTAAATTGAGATCTATTTGGGGTAGGTGAAACCCTATTTTGTAATGAATCATGGCCACACAATGAGAATGAATCTTGGCCATTCATTTAACTTTTGAAAACTATAAATAGAGTTAATTTCTCACTGTAAAAGGGAGAGTTGAGTTGTTGTAAAGGCATGCTGCAGAAATTTATAAGAAATATCATTGACTTGGTGTATTTCCTTGATTTCTCTCTTGTCATTTGATTCATTCTCCAATATTAGATGTTTAGCTTAGATTTCATGGCTGTTTAGTTGGTTGTTTGCTGTATTTAGTTGAATCTTAGGAATGCTGTGTGGTGTTTATGAAAATTCCTGCTTTGTTGATGATCCCTTTAGTCCATACTTTTGTTGTTTGCTAAAGGTGGTAGATAGCGCAAGTTAGTCTGACTTGATTCCGCAAACATTCATCTTTACTTCATGCATGTATGTGGTGGATAAAGGATGAAATATCTACAGCCCTTAGAAGATAGCACAATTTCCATGATACTGTGAAATCCCTGGTTAAGTGGGATATTGTTTTGAGGGATTATCCATTGCAGGGACTCCATTGTCACTATTCATTGCAAGCTTCAGACTTAAGAACTTTTCCCTCCCTTCGCTCTTTTTTCCACTTTTTTTAGAAATTGAACAATACCAAGGTTCATTGCACATTATAGAGCCAAATCTAACAACCAAATGGAGTTTGAGACTACTGTTTGAACCTACAACCAACACATAACTGCTTTCATGCTAAGAACTCCTTTTCGAAGATCTAACTTCATGCTTCGCATCCACACTTTGTATTTCTGTAAGGCCACCTTGTGATTCCAGCAAATCACATCAAACTACTGAGGTATCTAAGCACTGTCATGACTTCACACCCGAGAGACCTTGGGATAGTGTTCTGCAACTCGATTATGGGAGATTGTCTTTCAAGAGAGGTAGTGCACCTAAGCACTGCCTGTGTTGAGAAGTGCATAAAAACACCATCAACAATTACAAATTTATTTGATAGAGGCAGGACAATTCCTACAAAGAATAGGACTGAAGAAAAGTGAAAAAAAAAACTTGAATTTACCTGCATAATTCTTCTATTTTCCATGACTTCAATTTGTCCACATAATTTTCATCAAAAAAGTCACTTTAAAGTACAATCTCTAAACTATGTATCAGCATTTAAGTAAGCTATTATTACAAATTTACTAAAGATTTGAAATCTGATATGCCATACAGGTATACATGCCAGTGATACCTTGATTTGGTGGGACTATCAAAAGTTTAAAGTCATCCTGATCCAATAACAGACCTTCCCCAAGGAGCATAGGAACAATGTTCTAATTCCAGATAAACTGGCACACATGAAACTAGTTCTTTTTATAAAGCTTATATTAATTTGTGTAAACACAGTTGTACATGCATGTTAGCAATGAACAACTTTCATAGATAGTTATATCAAGATGTTCTACTATTATATTATTTTGTTTTCTTGTGCCTTATTAGGAATCCTTTCCTATACAGACCAGTGGTATAGTTGTTAATATTGATGATGATTGGCAAAGTTTTCCATGCTATATAAAGAATGGTTGGTCAAAGATTTTTGATGTTTTGATACTATGTGGTCTAAAAATAATTTTAGGCCATAGCAGTCTAATGAAATATGGCATAATTGTGAGGAAGGCATTTATTTTTCAAGCCATACCACAAAGGTTCAAATCTTGTAGCCCATGGGTAGAGTGCTAATAATAGGTGCAAGTCTGAGAAAATGCTTTTGTGAGGAAAGAGAGAAAAATCCATGTTGTAAAGTATGGCCCTAGGGGATCATGTTTCAAGTAGCATCCTTAGCAATAAAAATGATGCATGGGCAAGATAAGAACTAATTACCAAAATAGAAATCTGAATTACATAATAGATTTGAGAAAAAGCAAAATAAAATTTTGCAAGACAGAGAATGAAAGGTATCAAGATGCAACTTTTCACTTTGTCAAGGCTTTCCTTTTAAACTAGGTAACAAAAAATAGTTTGTGATACCCTAATGTGTTCACATGTAAATGTTAATTACATTTTTAAGCATCAACACGTAACTTTGTTTTATACTTTGAAATTTCCCTAAGGTTGTTGCTCCGACATTTTCACCATCAAAAGCTTTATTTCAAAGAATGGAAAAGATATGTATATCAAATCAGTCCTAGTTTATTCTATTCAAACTCCACAAGAAATAAGTTCAAATTATATAAAAATATGGCAAGCATTTATCTCTACTTAGAATTTAAAATAGCACTACCCAAAAAAATATATGAGTTATGAATACTAAGACTCAACAAGTACTCAGCCAACCAATGTTTGGGTCAGACTCTAACAGGAAAATACTCAAAGTTTTGAAAAAATATAATATCCAAAAAAAAAATTTCTTTATTTTAGGGAGATTAACAGGTATTGGCATTTGGGGTTTGCAAGCTCCAGCCATTGGACTTAGTTGAGTTTGCAAGTCAAGGCTGCAGACTCGCCAAGGCCCAAGACTAACTCAGTGTCTACTCGCTAAGTCTCATAGACATAGCTTAAAGACATATATAAAGAAAATTCAAACTCAATTAAAATACAAAAGAAAGCCTTACCTCATCATACTCCTTTTTCTCTTGCTTTGGCTGCTTCAGGGGCTTAGCCTTTCCACTTGAACCCAATATTTCTAAATTAGAAAAATTAAAAAAATTAAAAGAATAGTATAAAACAATATAATCAAATTTCACAAAATAATGGCTAATGTTAATGCCCTACATATTTCTCACTTGCAAAAACGATTGTCACAACAAACAAAGAGGCATTTAATTACACCCAATTAAGATGAAAAGGAATGAAAAATTTACACCAAGTAAAAAACTAAAAAAAATCAAACAAACAACATTAATTTTCTGCAAGTTTTAACAAACCCTAACACATACCTCACAAAATCACAGCAGAGCAAATGGAAGACCTTTAACAAAGTGATCAAGAGATTCCTCAAGCCTAAAAATTAGATCTGGATATTCTCCCCCTGCTATAAAGTTTTCACGTGCAGTAGTGTCAACATCCATAAGAGACGAATGAAATTCTGCCAAAACTCCTCCATATCTGCTTCAAATGGAAGGATAACAAATTTTTCAACATAGTCCTAGTAAGCCACAACTTGGATAAGAAGTATTGAATGGAAACTCTCGGTCATCAAACAAACAACGAATTAAAGAAGCTCTCCAAAGAGAGTAAGAACATCAAGTCTGAAATCGTGGTGAGTTGTTTGGCCATGGAAGTGAACATCCCCAAAGGAGAATAACTCCACCTTGGCAGACACATAAATGATAGAAATCCAACCAAAAATAGAGGAAATGACATAAATGACACACAAAGAAATGACACAGAAGATTAGTCACTTAACCATCATGATAGTGAAAAATTCCTCATAGTTAATTTGGCCATCGCCATCTGCATCGGCCTCACGAATCATCTCATCAAATTTTTCGTCAGAGAGCTTTTCCCCTAAATTAGTCATCACATGGTGAAACTCGGCGGCAGAGATGAAGCCACTATAATTCTTGTCAAACACATGGAAAGCCTCCTTCACTGCTGGTTGTTGGTGCTACCAAGGCCAAGTACACGCCACAAAGAGGAAAAGAAAAACCAAGGCCAAGTACACGTCACAGAGAGGAAAAGAAAAACCAAGAGGCAACTTATAAATTAATTAAAATATGAAAGCAGAGGAAGGATAGGAATCGATGCAGAGGAAGAAAGAAGTTGCACAGAGGGGTAAGGAGGTATAGAGACGTGAAGATCAGAGATTCAAATAAGAACAAATTGCAGGTTGAAAGGGGTGCGTAGCAGGGGAATTAAGTAGTTGGAAAAATAAATTTTGAAACTTGCAGATTGTATAATGTTTGTTG